>VZTM01031141.1:0-13877 GCA_013400555.1 Jacana jacana | reverse complement strand
CCGTCTGAGGCCAAACCACGACAAGAGCGTAGGTGGGTCCAGGGCAGAAAGAAAGAGCTTTTGGCTATGCAGGCAGCATAAGCACTAATGTGGTTAGACTAATGGCCTCAACTGGCCTCCCTGATGGTCAGCAACTCTGTCTAGAAGGCTGTGAAGTTGACAGGCTTAGGAAATGGCACATTAACTGTGGTAAGTGGACTTAAACTCAGGAAATATTTGGTTTCACTAATGCCTGTGCTAAGAGCTAACTTCCAAATGCAAATTTCATTCTGGTTTGATAAAATGACCTACATCTGGCATTTGAAAATGTGTAATTGGGGGCAGGGAGGGGGGTGTTGTTCATTGACTAAACTGACAAAAATTGTTTTCAAAGGGTTGTTGTGACTGTGCTAACATTAATAAGGCTCTCTCCTCTAAAACACAATTTCAATCAGTCTCCACCCAAGTGGCAAACTGAAAAATCCTGAGGAGCTACTCTGATTTGACACCAGCCAATGTGAAATGAAAATCAGGCCTACTGCCTGTAAAACTTCAGTTTAAAAATAAACCGGATTTAAGTAGTTTTCATAAAAGATAGGACTCAATGAATGTGGTTTTGTCCTATTTTCAACAAATAGAAAAAGCTCACTACTGTCTCATATTTTAAAGGATGAAATTCTTCAAAGTTAAGACTTTAGGCTAGAAGGGCTAGAAATAGCTTTTTTGCAAATCTCTACTTCTGACTAATCTTATAAAGCGGACCTGCAGAACTTGTCTAACAAAACCTTGTATAATTACCTGTTTGCCTTCAAAAATATCTTTTCTTCAAAACAGTCTATTGCTACCTAAGTGGAGGCAATTCAGTTTCTGATCTCACTGCAAATGCAAATAGATCAGACAACCCAGCCCTAGCCAGCCTAAATTTGATATACTTAACTATGACTAAAAATTGCAGCACATAAGAGTATCCTGTAAACTGAGCAAAGCTTCAAAATGCAGCCCTAGTGTAAGGAACTCAGTCAATTGTGTCTGCAACAGAAAGGAGATGCTCCTTGCAAGCATTATATGGAAACTCATCTACATAATCTTACCTATGTTTAGCGATAACTAAGCTGCTATATAAAATGCAAGTTTTATTTCTATTGCCCAAAATTTCCTTGTCTCCTTCCAGAAAGATGATTTCAGTTCTCTGTTTAAGGAAACCACCATCATCATCATCAATGGTTGTTGAGGTAGAAATGTATAAAACAGGGAGTTTTTTTAGTGTGGGGCAATCATTTTCATGCCAGATTTTTCTTTACCAGAGTGAAATAACTCTAGCTTGTATGCATCAGCTGGGAATGGGTCACTGCAACAGGATGGAGTTGGCAGCATGGAGTACCTACTTGTACTCAACTACAGCTCTCTGGTTCTCACACCTTAATCTGATGTCGGGTCAGTCATATTAACCAAAAATCCTAATACTTTGCTTAAATATATTTGGTACATTCTCCCTTCTGTCTGAAATTCATGGACACGGAAACTAAAGAGACACCTACACAGCCCTATCGGCTGAATGTTCTCCCACGCTAAAGGCTAGACACCTTTCATAAGAGGGCTTGTGCATCTCCTGTGCATCACCAGGTACTAATGACAGGAAATAAACAGTCGCCTTTGATGTCTAAGCATAAACCAGGACACTAGTTCTTTGTTGGCCTCATTACTGCCCTCCTGTGACATTGCAAGTGCAGAGAGTGAATGCATCTACTGCAGTGTGCAACTTACTCCAGACAGGGTCTGGTACGTGCAAAGTGTTACGCTAACACTATATGTAGAACTGGCACCCAGACAGCCCAGACTCTCCTTTGTTCACAGAGAACAGTCACATAATAACAAAAATGTACTCACAGGAGTACAGTGTTGGCCACCAGACCCAGTGAAGAGGTTTCACACAGTGGTAACCATACCAACCAACTCAAACTGCTTAAACTGTACAGATAAGCATGGACAACAGCTCACAGCTGTGTGTAATGTGCAACAGAGGTAGAGACACACAAAAAAGCCTAAGTAGTATCACATCTTTAATTACTGGAGATTTGTATACAGTACTGGTACTCCTTTTAGAAATAATAACAACTTATAGACTGGACACTACTTATTTCTGCAGCACAAAAATTCTAGGGGAATTTTACTTGAGCAAGGAGCACTGGGTTCTCAGTGGGGAAAAGCAAACTGGTGTCAACTACCCACAGTTATTTCTATACAGTTCATCGGCAGTTGACAAAATATATATTCAACACCTCTGCACAGTAAAGAGCCTGTACAGTATTACTGTGCCACAGTGCACGTAAAAGCAATGTGATCATCTGTGGGAACAGCAAGATAGGAACAATTTCAAAGCCTAACAAAACTGAGACCTGATGTTACAAACTGTTCTTGTATCTGCATACTAAGATGTGCTCATTCCTGTTCAGCTCAGGACACACAGGACTTCTTACTGGAAGAACGGGCATTACTGAGAGCAGGACCCAGAATGTATTCACCCCACCATGATGTTCACTGTCACCACAATTTTTGAAACTGATGTGGTTTATTACCTGCCAGGAGCTCACCATTAAACTTTATCTCACAGGACTAATCCCTAAAAAGCCTCGGTGGGATAAGTTCAAACAGGACTGAAATAAAATTAGTTCCCTTCAAGCTCTTATTCAAGAGGACTGAACTACTCTCACTGATTTTAGTGGGCTCTGCCCAAAGCAGTTGGTTGAGTCACTGCTGTATACAGATTAAAATACTTGCTGATTATTTATTGTTAGTATATTCTATTTATCAATCAAGGATAGTATTTTCTTCTTTTTATTTGTGCTTGAGCTTTATTTTTACGAGCCATACAGCAATCAAAAGAACCCACTTCAGCTCATAACCTGCTGAGATCTACAGCTGAAGTCTCTTTCCTCTTTTTTGAATATATATTCTGTTTATCTATGTGAGGGAGTTAAATTTATATCCATAACTTTTTTTTTCTTACTAAGCCTTCCCTCTGCTGTGAAAAGAACTACTGTCAAAACCAATTCATTTCCCTTCTGCTGGAAGACTATGGATGACAGTTCACTGCCGTTTTCTATTTGGTGCATCATTATTCAAATGTCTCTCTCTACGATTTTTTCCAAATACACTGTAGACAACAGTTCTTAGGTGTATAAGCTTATCTGTGCTGTCATATTTTATATGACAATAATTGAGAGATATTGCTGTGAGATTAGCATGGATGAGTACATACCCTTAGCTTTTAGAATCACTATGTGCATACATTGCAAATAATACTGAGGGAAAGAAATGAAAAAAATTAACATTCTCTTAGTAACTGCAAGACTTGCATGTAGGAGGATGTATGTAAGGACATGTCAAAGCTTATGCTTCAGTGTCCTTTAGCAAGGCAATAAATTCAACTTACAGAGATTTATTAAAGTGTGTTTGAAAGGCCTTATTTGTTCCCATGGCTACCCAAAGAAATACTAATGCCTTGAGCTGAAAATGCCGTCAGCGGAAACCATCCCCTAATGGTAAGGACTACCTTGCAGAACAGATTACCATACATCATTAAAAGCCACGCCTCTTAATAAATAAGATAGGAAGGTTTATAGTTTATTATTTTCTCTGTTTGTAGTAAAACAGTTTAATGCATGCTGAATTACTGATATATTTATGTTCATTTCAACACACTTTTAAAGGTACTTGCAGGGGGGATGAATATTTCAACTCCCTTACATTTTTATGGTTTAGCTTTCTTTGTTAACTTTCTAATAACCTTAACTTTATACTTTCTAACTTAATTTCAGCTGTCTCTTGCACCAATAGTCACGATATGCTCTGCTCTTTTATCCTGGAATATTTGCAGGAGGCCTGCCCTCAGCTACCAATTTCTGTGCCTAGTATTTCATGACTTTGGAAAACACAGGTCCAGTTTAAGTCCATTACACACAGTGTGTGTAACTAAAGCTCCACGTAAAAGCAGACTCCTGAAGCAGTTCACCCCTTCATGGAGCTGGAATTGCTGGGTAGCTCCTCAGTGGCAATTTCTGCGCCACTCCATCTACTGTGAAGTTGCCCCAAAGATGCACAGCCTAATCCTCAATTAATAACTAGAGGAATAACACAGGCAACCAACGTGGTCTAGTATCTCTTGCAGACTAAACCCTCTCCCTGCTGCTGCCTCAAAAGACGTAGCAATCAAAATAGAGTTCGATCACGTCATGACCACTTTGTGATTTCTACAAGCTAAAACAATTATTCAGAGCTACATACAGCTTTGAATTTCTAATGTGAATGAGCAAAATGCAGACCAGCCCAAGGTAATGAAAATGAAAAGACACCTGATTACATCTATGGCAGCTTTCCACAACTGCAAGCACTTTGCTCTGTATTTCCAATTATTGAGAGAATTGAAAAATGCAATCTAATTGTGAAAGGTCCACTGAGAGTTCCAGGTGTCCATCTAGATTCTGAAGATTCCCCATACCCCAGTCCCTCCCTTTGCCTTCTGCGACTTGGGCAGGGTGGCTAGAGCACTTGCTGGTAAAGACCAAGGCAAAAAAAGCTGTTGAGAACCTCAACCTTCTCCATATCCTGAGTGACCAGGTGTCCCATTTCCTTTTGGAGAGGGCACATGTTTTTCCTAGTTTTCCTGTTGTCACCGACATACCTATAGAAGGTTTTCTTGTTTCCTTTGACATCTTTAGCTAGATTAATTCTGTCAGGGCTTTAGCTTTCCTAACCTGATCCCTGACTTACTTGGACAGTTTCTCTGTACTCATCCCAGGCTACCTCTTCTTGCTTTCACCCTCTGTAGGCTTCCTTTTTGTTTTTTAATTTCTCCAGGAGCTCCTTCTCACCCATGCAGGCCTCCTGGTGTTTTTCCCCAACTTCCTCTTTGTTGGGGTGCACCTCACTTGAGCTTGGAGGAAGTAATCCCTGAACATCAACCAGCTTTCCTGGGCCCCTCTTCCCTCCAGGGCTTTATCCCACAGTAGTCTAGCAAGCAGAAGCCTGAAGAGGTCGAATTCTGCTCTCCTGAATTCCAGGGTAGTGAGCTTACTGTATGCCCTTCCTTGCTGCCCCTAAGGATCTTGAACTCCACCATCTCATGGTCACTGCAGCCAAAGCTGCCCTTGAGTTTCACATTCTCCACTAGCCTCTCCCCGTTGGTAACAACAAGGTTCAGCGTGGCATCTTTCCTTGGTGGTTCCTATCTCTTAGAGATGAAACCTCCTGGATTCCTTTGCCCTCTTGTGTTGTCCCTCCAACAGAATTGCAGTGGTTGAAATCCCCCCACCATGTGGAGGGCTTGTGAACATGAGGCTGCTCCTCTCTGTCTAAAGAGACTCATCTGTTCAGTCTTCCAGGTTGGGTGGCCTGTAGCAGACTCCCACTGTACTATCACCTGTCCCTGCCTTCCCTTTAATCCTGAGTTCTCAGTTGGCTTCTCATCCATCCTGAGGCAGAGAGAAGCTCCATGCGCTCCAGCTGGTCATTGACATAGAGGGCAACATCCTTTACTCGTTTCCCCTTCCTGTCCTTCCTGAAGACCCTGTAGTCTCACTTTCCCAGAATGGGAGTAGGACCACTTCTTAAAGTCTTTTCCAGAGCTGAATTCTAGGTTCAACTGCCCAGCCATTTATTTGAGATTTATTTAGACCATGTTCTGAAGCCCCTTCCCCTAGCCTTTTCTGGAGCCTTCTCACAGAGCTGCTCTAGGGGTGTTTATCTCACAATCCCTTCTTAGAGCTGAATATAGAGCCCATTTTTGGAGAGCATCTCTAGAGCCGGGTCTAGGGCAGTTTGTACAGGTCATTGCTGGAGCTGAAAACCTTTCTGCTGTCGTTTTTAAAGCTGGTTCCATTATTTCTAAGATGGAACTAGAGCCTGAGCTGGATCTGGCACCATTTCTAAAACCTAACCTGGAGTCTTTTTCTAGAATGCCTTTTCCTGTAGATTCCTGCAAACTGCAATAACTATTCAACCGAGAATTCCCTTTGAGAATAATGTCAATAATGCTAATGTATAATATAGAGTAAAAAAAAAAGAGTATTTTGAAAATGCTAAATTACCTCAAGTCTATGAATTCTGTCCATCCTTATTATTCAAAGGAATATTTAGAAAAAAAATCTCCGGAGAGCTTCCATGCAGAAATTAGAATATTTGCCACATGTCAATTCCACAGACATATTATTTCTATCAATTTACACATCTGCTATTAAAAATATGAACACTATTTTTAAGAATGTCAACTCCAGCAGCTAAAACTGACATGGATCACCAGGAAATACTCACCTTCAGAAATGGCTAGATGTAAAACAAAAGATCTCTCAAAGCATCATTCTCATCCATTTCTACAGTATCTAAATACATCAAACATGCAGTGCACAGGAGGCATTACAGAAATACAAGGGGGCAGATGGTCACAGAGTAATAAAGGAGTGCAAAGAGAATGAATGAATACTTTAAAACTGCAAACAGACCAAAACAGCAGACATTTAAATGTACACAGCAGAACTTGATATTACAGGAAGTAACACTTTCATCCAGAAAAGGTGTATTAAGCATTCAGATTCCACTTCCAAAATCTGTATGCAAAGCCATGCTTTTCAAGTCAGTTGGCACAGTTTTTGCATTCTTGAAGTTTGATTGGTTTAGTAAAATTTAACTTTGTAGATTTACCGTAAACCAATTTTCATGCTGTGGTTTGAAGAGCATAAAGCTTAAAAGCTAGTAACTTTAAAAACAAAGAATGCATGTGTTAGATATTCAGTGCCCATCTCAGAAAGAAAAATAATAGCTTTTTACTAAGAAATATAAACATAGGATTTTACATCTTTTTCTCCTATAAAACTTAGGCAGGTAGATCTAAATAGAAAATACATGGAAAATATTTATAATTGATCTACATGTGACATTTAGAGGTCAAAATAGATTGGTGTAACAGTATTCCAACGTGGTCCTTGTTCAGATTTTCAAACAAGTATGCCAGGACACTTTCGTCACTTACATATCAAACACTAGGTTGGTATCGTAAGTATTTTTCAGGAATATTTTCTCTTCCTTTCTCCTTCTGCTCTCAATGTCAATCACCAGTGATATTTATATATCACATGTCTCAGTTTGCCAGTATCATTTTCTCAAGCATGGAAAATAGAAAACTGGAGTGTTAGAAAGGCTCTTTCACTTATTTAGGGCAAACATGGATTCAAGTAATTCATCGAGCACCCCGAGCACTCAAGTGACACTGCAGTTAGGTGACACTATGGCAGAAAAAATTAGGAATGACTGAATTTATTAATTTAAGGAGAGTTCACATTACACTCGACACTGCTATTTCTGTTTGCTGGAAATCTAAGACAAGCCAGTTCTGAAGAGCATTAGAGCTGTACTCAAGCAGTATCTAGAAATCAGTGGTGATTTCTTGTAAGCAGAATGGAACCCAAGAAAAGAGGACACCTCTTCCCCTTTACCATAGCAGCAGCTAAAGAACAACTCCATATTCCAACCAATATGGTATGTATTACATTGCAAACCTTATAAAGTACTTAAAACATATTAAATCAAATATAAAGTTTAGCTGTGAGGATGTCTCTAAATTTCCAGGGCTTCAGTAGAAGAAATGAATATGTGCAAAAAACCACCAAATTAATTTCCCCACAACTTATTTTTGAAACCATTAACAATCTGAGCCACGCAAGGGAAAAGGGGGATATTTATTTAACTGTTACCACAGGACACCTTCAGGCAACAGGAAGAAAAATAATTGCTGCTTATGGCCTTCTTAAGGGCCAGGGAAAGGAACTACAAAACCATAATCCTCTAATGACTTCAGTGGGAGGTCTAGTCACACAGCCACATTAGGTAACTAGCAAAAGAATAAATTACATCACAACTACCCTCATTTATCTGTCCTCTTTCTTACTTTGTCCAGTGTAACTGTGACGTGTAAGCTAAAGCCTTAGTTTTGTAACAATTTACATGTTTGCCCCTGAATACAACAAAGGCAATGTGACTGTGTGAATCAGAGTTCACAGAGTAGGTCTTCAAAGGAAGAGATTAAACTAAAAATCTGCAATGTGTTTTTTAGCACTCTCTCTTTGCTTTGAAAGATCTGCTTTGTAAAGAGGCTCTGACAGGAAGGTGAAACAACGCTTTCCCTAGTTTCCTGTGTGCAACAATAAACTATCACAGAGAAATTACTTATGATTTTAAAAAAACACATTGTAAAACCACTCATCAGAAAAAACACTCCTGTAACATAGTTAACATATCAGCAACCAGAAATTGGTTTTGATTGCCTGATTTCCAGGAATATAATAATGCATTATAATTCCTTTCCCATGTAATGTACATGGCAAAGCCATGAATAGAGCTGCACACACACTCAGCAGTCTGACGGCACCACCAGCTACGGCATCAGGCTGCTTTCTATGTAAGACAAATTCTGTTGGCTAACAAAAGTAGCACAGCTTGCCTGAGATTGCCAGAACATTATTATTGGTTGTATAACTACAAGCTAATACATACAATTATATTGATTTTCTTTTAGTATTCAAATGCTAGCAGGATCTTTTATTTATCAGAAAAAATCCTTCCCATATTTCTCAAGCTCAAGTGTGTTAGAAACCAGGGAACAGCAAAGGAAGCGGAGCTGTAACCTCAGTAAGGGAGTTTTGCAAAAAGAAATCCTTGTCAACTCTTGCCATGAACTACAGTTTAAAACCACAAAACAGTTTTTAAACCATGGCTAAAACTGACAGCATTTGAGATCTTGGCTGGAGTCTGTAGTACACAAACCAACAAAACGCTGTGACAACATCCCACTGACAAGTCTATTAAGCTGATACATGACTCAGTAAATCTATCAGCTTGGTGGTGCAGGCTGTCCCAACGGCACACAGCTCTACAACAGGGAAGAACTAAACACTTTGTGTCAAGGCAGCCTGGTCATACTCCTTCTGTAAGACAGGTCCTGATGCAGCTACTAAAAATACTTTGCAATGTGACTGGTAAACAGAAATCCTGCTTCAACTACTTTATGGATATTCAAGCAAAAGCAACAGTTGGGCTTTCAGAAAAGGACACTTGTCTGTAACCACAGGGGAGAGCAATCGTACAGGTGCACCACACAGTGCTGCTGCAAAATAATGTTTCTCCCAGCTGGAATGTTGCTGAATAAGGAGATTAGTGCTTCTTTTCATGAATATTTTGGCAAGCATGGTGAACATGATGTCAGACAGATAAAGGCACTAGAATCACACAGTTCAGTCAAAAGAGCAAACACCAGTAGGATGACATAAAAATCTCAAGTGCATGCAAAAAAGCCATCACTGAGAAGCTTGAGTAAATGCAGAGGCCATCTTACAAGTAGCAGTAGCATACACAACGTTAACTCAACTGCTTACCCACTAAGTACACCAAGAACCAGGTTAAGTACGAAAAATGAGCCAAGGATGATAAGACTAACAAAATAGATCCATGGCCATTCACATCCTATTGCATCATTTACCTGTAAAATGTAAGGAAATAAGTTATGATTCAGTAATTTATTAAACAGCAGAGTCCTTTTTGCAGCTGCCAGACCACGTAGGTTTCAACACTGAAAGTTTATGACTTTTTCAGCTCTTAAAGAAATTTAAAAATCAATGAACACTTGTTTAATTTCTTTACTTACCCAAATTACGTTGCAGGCATGATGCCTTAGAAGATGAATTAAAATTAAGCTTAAATAAGTGCAGGAAAACTGTTTGTCTGAATTTTGCCAAAATATGAGCATGAAGAATAAATACTGGTACATTTAAGCTCTAGTTTTGGTATTTGTATGTTATTTATATGATAGCTACAGAAAACTGCTTCTGTTCTAATTAGAGGAGGAAGAAAGAGCTTTATTAAGAGATGTCATGACAACTGAAGTCTCACCTGCATAAAATAACCTGTGTGTTCATGGCAACTGAATTCAGGACTCTGCCTCCATGATGAAAAAGGTGTATGCTTACCCGCTCAATACACCAAGAACAAGATTTAGTACGAAAAATGACCCAAAGATGACGAGACTGACAAAATACACCCATGGCAATTCAAATCCCATAGCATCATTCATCTGCAAGAAATAAGATGATCTTATAGAGTAGATCACTCTAGTAATAGCAATGCAGAGTCAGAGAAAAAGAGAATTTAATCATTCAGGTGAGACAGCATTCTATGCATTCCTTCAGTATTCAAAGACCAACACAAGAAAGAAGGCACTGGCCATATCCACTTTGCATTTCTAATACATACTCTAAAACAGTTATGTTCTTTAATACCTAGAACATGAACTAAATTTCAGGTCTCACTTGCTTACAAAGTATATTGAAATATTAGCATTTTGGAGTCATATATATCCTAGCTACATGAATGATCCTTTGAGAAAAGAAACAGTAATATGTACCTTAACGGTACAAGCAATATTATTTTCTTCTGTAACATGGAATTTCCATATTTTTTTCCTTAAATACTGTGATAGGATGCAGTCAGACATTTTAAACTAATTAAAACAAAAAGGAATAAATGAGAATGAATTTGTGTGAAAATGTGAACACAATTTTAGGAAAATGAAAAACTGAAATGAAATTTTAGCAATAAGTGGAAACATGGAAATATTCCAGAAACACTTCTAAACAAGAACTGTATCAAGATTAAGGATAAATGAAGTTTTAAAAGTTGTTCTGGGTTTTTTTTTGCTGAAGGTTGAAATAACTGAGCTGTAAATACACTCCTTATAGACTCACACCAGCTTTTCTATAAAGATCTTTTCTGCTGTCTATTCTTAGTGAGCTCGTTATACCTATCAGAATAGGGTCTTAAGAAAACATTCCCATGGGAGTNTGCAGGTGCAAAAAGACATCTTGATAAGTTACAAAAATTCTGACTTGGAACTTCTTGGAAATGCCTCTTGTAGGAGAGGTATTATTCTGGATTTTTTGTTTATACTGACAGGTTTACATTAGATTCTTCTTAAAATGTTTTTTTTGGTATGAAAATTCTACAGACAGTAAAACTTGTATGAGTATTTGAAACTAGAAATGGTATCGTAGAACAATCTTTAGGCAAACTTTTTTCCTCTTCTGTGAATGCTGTTGTGTTTGTCGTATCTTAAAATTCATGATTAGGCTTTGAGCTCTATTGACAGTCAAGTTTGAACCTTGTCCTTAATATCTCTGTTGGAACAGACACACCAAACATGGGAACCACTGTTTTTCAAACTGTAGTATTTAATTTATTTTTTCCCCTGTCTTTTATATATGTATCATAATCTCAGTTTCTGCAGGGTGGCCCTTTGGTTAGATATAAGCACACGCATTAAGTCTTTGCAGGTTAAGTTCCATAGGCACCTTTCTTCAATGGTGATCTGCAATAATGCCACTTTACATTAACTAAAATAAGCAAACCTCCTAAGTAACCAAAGATTATTTTACACAATTTCTTCATGTGTCCTTTAAAATAATCTCTTTCTGTATCATCTTTTAAAATGCTTTAGCAACTGAACTGTGGTACTGAAAAGTAACTTACATATTTGATTGGAAATTTTTTCCTTTTAATTCCAATAAAACTACACTTTGGAGAAATTAAAATGGAGAAAAGTTATAGTCATTCAGAAAGGCTAGGATCATTACCTCCAATTTTAAAAGATTCCAGGTTTCCATAGTCCAATTTTGTAACACCACATTCATATGGAAAATAAAGTCTTTCATAGTGCTGCCATCATACTGGCCTACTTATATTTAGTCTCCTGTACTAATAATAGTTTTAGCAATACTGCATGTCAGGTGCCTATGCTGAGGAGATCAGTTGGGTTGGTTTGTTTTGGGGCTTTTTTTTATCCGTGCCCACTCCCTCAGAGCAAGTCCCCGACATTTGAGAATTCTTAACACTCAGATATTTTGTGAAATACCCTATCGCTCATACTGAATTTCCACTACATCCCAGTGTATGCTGCCCTTTGCATCTTCTTTCCATTTTAGACACTACATTTAGGAACAAAATCTACTCAACTTTTTTTTTTAAATGTATATTCATAATTATTTTATTACTTTAGAAATGAGTTGGCTTCATAGAAATTATTCATATGATACAAAGTGGTTTTCTAAGAACAGCTCAAAAAAAGTGAAGGTTTTGATTAAATCTCAAATACATATGAAAGCATTTGGCATCTAACTGAACTTTATCCTTAGTAAATAGTTCTTTGCAAGTCACCAGACTTCAGAGTGAAAACAAATTCATTTGGTGTTGATGCCAATATATTCCTGCTATAAATCTTTCTTAAGAATCTGAAAGATTAATATTGGCAATTTTAGTTTTAGAAATAAGAGCTCTGGAAATCACTGCAATCCTACTTGATACCCTCTTTTGCTTACAGAGAACATATTCAAGAAGCCAAGCATCATGCTATCTTAGTAACCCAGGAGCAAGGCCGAAATTTACATGTTCTGGCATTCTTCATAGTCGGTAACTTATGAAAGAATTCCTTCTCATTTATGCAGTTTGATTTTAAGCCCAATGTTGTAGGCTAATCTATCTAGGACTAATGCCCTGCGATGTAAAAATTGGAAACCACACCTAACCAGTGCTAGAAGAAATGCTTTGGTTTGGACAGATGCTAACCAATTCCAAAGCATCCCTAACTGAGGAACCCTTACCCTAGTAGAACACCTTGGCACTGATCTAAGACTGATTTCCTAAAAGCAACTGCCTGAAACTGCATCTACTAAAGAATTTTACCATTTAATTCCACAGACAATTAAATTCTTTCAAGAAATGTATTGTAGTTTCTATTAATGAAGTAAAATTTCTGATTGCATTCATACCAGAGATCAAAGTATAAAAAGAAGTCCTTTCCTTTTGGAAAACCTAGCTGCTAATTTCAAGCATGTCAAGTGGCATTTTCCATAACTTTTAATTAAAGAAAGATTAAAGGAGTCCATTTGCCTTCTGATTATAAATTGAGGCTGAGCTTGGTTAATGTATGAGCACAGGAAAATCTCCATCCTCAGAAACAAGGTATTTTCAGTTGAAAGGATTAATGCTGACTTCTCACCCAAAGCGCAGAATGAGGAGTTATGAAGACACAAATTTCAGATGAATTGTGAATTGCAATTAAGAAACATACACAGTAAAAGTCCCTGAGTTATGCTAAAGTAACACCAGGAAATCTACGAGATATCTCCCATCTCAAATCCCCAGCATAAAGTCTTGCAATACTTCCATGGTTTATGGGTCAGGGATGTGCCATAGCACAGGAGGTGTCATATTTAATGGCTCTCAATGGACTCGTCCCATCTCTTTTTGAGTCCATTAAGCTTTTAGCATCCATAACACCTATTGCAAAGACACCTCTTAAGTACCATCCTTCTTGCCCTTCTTTGTGACTTTTTCCAGATCTGGTCTTACTGTTTGCAATTCAGTTCTAATTAGTTTGTCCATCACATCAACCAGAGGATAGAGGAGGTGATCCATATGATGGACGAAGTATTTTAAATATCACTTAATTCATATCACTATATTCACCCTAACGGTAGAGGTGTTCTACTCAGTTAAGTGTTTAAAAACACTTATTCTCCAGAGATGCCACTTTTGGCTATGCTTTGGCATTTTCCACTCCTTTCATAAAGATGTTAGATTACATCTGCATGTTTATACAGTTTTGAAAAGAATCTTGAACTGAACTCTGAAGCTCTTCCTATCTCTTTCATGAGCAATGCAGTAACTAACAATTCAAAAGTCCTTGCAAAAGGTCACAATGTTGGCTCTACCAGATCTGGAGACAAGTTGCTGTTTGAAAGCTAAATTAGTAGAGAATAATTAATTTTCAGCATACATATATCTTATATATCTATATATCT
>VZTM01031140.1:51411-67905 GCA_013400555.1 Jacana jacana | reverse complement strand
TACATAGCTAAATAATATTTTAATTTGGAGGGTGGGTGAGTGTGATGTCTGTTAATGCTATTAGTTAACTCGTGAATTTTGCCAAACCTCACTTTGTCTCTACAAAGTCCTCCCTTCTGCACCAGTTTTTTTGGCCAGCCAGTCTCCCTCTCTCACCCCCTGCTTTTTACTGCCTCTGGGCTAATTTTTTTGTATCTTCTCTAATTAATCTTTCAAGTAGACCTAGAACAATGTTAAGTCCTACTTGCATTTCAGCATATCCTTAATTTTCCACTCCATTTACCCATCCACCATAACTGCAACTTCCTACCTGCTGTGTATGCCTGTTCTCCAAAGGATTATACCACCGGCTGACACAGCCATCAAAAGAATACATGAAAGCAAATTGAAGATGAAGCACAAACACATCTGAGTATTGGCCTCTGGTCACAGCTCCCATTCTTTGCCTCTGGAAATTAGCTTCCTTCTCTGAAAATGTGGAGCAGAGAAATAAGGCTTCTTCAACCTTGAAATAATGACGTTAGTTCCTTTCTCCCCTGAAGGGATAGGAAGGCTTAGAGAAGCGCCCATCGTAGTTGTGGCACTCGTGCACTACCTTAAGGCTAACTTCTCTCATGGGGGAGAACCCTACAGAATTTCCAGACATAGCAACATGGGAAGGAAATACCTTTCCTCCTAATATTGCCAACAGTAGCTATATCATTGCACTAACAGCATGCTCTCGAGCTGTTCATTACCAGAACAGAGGGAGTTACCTTCTCTCCAACAAGAAAACCACTTACAGATTTCCATGCTCTCCCTCTTCCCACACCCACCGGCCATCCCTTGAAGGTCAGCACTAAAGGTCAACCAAAAAGACTTTTTTTAATTACTCTTCTGGAAATGGGGGTTAATAAAGCTTAAGACCAAATATAAAGAATGGGTTTCTTTCATTTCAGCTCCCTAAACACCTGTATCAGCACAAGGGAGAGCAGAGGCTGGATAGCACGAGTAGGGAACCACCCAAAAGATAATCTGCCATGAAAGGATGTGTATCTAGGTACAGCTTACGAAACTTAACATGACAATCTCCTAAACTGAGGTACCAAGCTGGAGATTCCTGGTGTTATGTAAAAACTCCCCAGTGTAGTGCTGATCATCAAGAACCAGTTGATTCTCTACAGTGAAGCAGCAGCAGTTTTCCACTCAGTGGCAACAAAAGCATCAGCATCGCACAAGTAAAAAACACCCCATAAATTCACACTAAACCCCGTAACGTGACTTTTTTAAAGTTACTTTAGGTTCTGGTTTGCACTTTTAAAAGTTTCTCTTCATTGTAAACTACTTCTTTGATGCACATGTGTGCTTTGTTGCTACTGTAGATTTTTTTTTCAACAACTCTTACTAAAACATAAAAGGAAAAATTGCATATAATGCAGGTCCAACACAAAAGGAAGCTGTGAATGGCTGCCATCTGCTACCACAGGTGGCATGCACAGCGCTATTTATTCTTGGGGCCTTCACTAGAAATGGTAGATGTTCCTCTCTCTTTAGAGATTTTCCTTAGGGTTTTAGAGCAGGCTGTGCTGGTAAATAAGATGAGAAAGAGGAAAGCCTTCCCTCCAAAGCAGCATCTTCAAAAGATGCCCGTGCTTTGGAACGAAGACGCTGGCTCTGCTTCCTTCAGTATCTTAGCAATACATACAACATTTCTCTCCACGCCCAACAAAGAATTGATCACTCATGAAACAGTAGGTTCCAATTTGCATACGTTTAACCCACTGCAAGCAGCAGCAGCATTGTTTGCGATTAAAATGATTGGAGTAGGTTCCCGTGACATATTGTAGAGAGAATTCGACTGCGCTGAATAGTCATTTTCATTGACCAAACACAGCCTTTTCTCGAGTTTACTCTTCCACCACAACAATAAGCAACTATTTACTACCATATAAAATTGACTGTTACACTTCACACAAGACTGCCACTCTGAAGTTTTAAAATATGGTCTTTGTAAAAGGAAACTTTAAAAATACTTAAACCCAAAACATAATAGAAAGGCTCTTGCGAAAGTCAGGAGACGCAGCATTTACTGTTAATTCAGCAGCACTGACAAGTACTGCTGAATCCCTGATACTCTGTGATTCTGTGTGATGTCAGTGTCTTGTTAACCTCAAAAAAGGAAAAAAAAAACAAGTTTAACATTTAATTTTTCTATACATCCAAAAAGCCTGATCTCCAAATACCTTATCTAAATAGATTCCATCTACAGTTTCATGAAAAGGTGACTGGATTCTACAGTCCCCTCTGCAAAGACCAGAATTAATTAATACTAATACCTAGACACCTAGTATGTTTTTGATTCCAAACATACAGTCAACCCAAACATACACACTGCCTATTTCAGAAGAACTTCAGAATTTCATTAAGACATTACATGACATACAGGGACTGCATGTTTCAGACCAAAAAAAAGTACTGTCTCAGCACCAGGAGGAGGTACAGTAATTGATGTAAGAACATAAACTCTTTTTTATTTAAAAAAAAAAAAAAAAAAAATGAAAGAAAAAGATAAATTTTTTCACGGTTAAACCACGTAACGAAGGCAAGAATTATCAGAAATCTGGTATAAAACCTTAACAGGATGGATACTATAAGCAGAAAACCAATTTATATTAAATAAATCATAAGATTTAAGAGCATGGGCTTTTATCTAAAGTATTCCAGTTGAGAAAGACTGGTCAGAGAATTTTGATGCAGAAGTTACTCCTGTGGAGAAGTTTTCTACTACAAAATACCTTTGATCAGGTGTAACTCCCTGATAAACTGACACGCAACAAAGATTAAACCAATTAATTAAACTAAAGATTAAACTCCGAGCTGAAGCTTTAGCTCTGAATTTAATAGTGTGGAGCCCGTTATTTAAAGGGGTTTGGAAGGCTGGGTTGTCAGGGGGCCATGAGGTGGTGCTGTCCCACCAGCAGTCATTGCAGAGGAGCGCTGCCCGCCTCCACACCTCAACTGCCCGCTTTGCAGCTGATTTGTCTCTGGAGGGGATACATTTGGTTTAGGTTTCCCCAGAAAACGTACAAGTTTTCTAGATCAGGTCATGCTGATCAATTGCCCTCGTAATCTGAAACCCAAAGGAGCAAATAATACCTAAACCGTGGTGTAGGGGTGGCCCGATGCTGGAAGCGCGTAGGGGAGGCAAGGAGACAGCCAGCCTGGCTACCTCTAATCTCAGGAAAATTGTGACTTTGTTCAGTTTCTGTTTTACATCAGCACGTATGTTACAGCAGGAGCAACAAGCAGGGGAAGTTCTGATTGGATTTTATTAGCAGTCTTGCATTCAGAGCAAAGGCATTACCATAATCAAGAATGGGGGCGTTGTATTAATACAGCGTGTGTGATACACGGGCCAACATTCCAAACCCCGTTACTTGAATTCAAAGGCACGAAAATGAAGAGTGGGGCATTTTGACTCCTCAAGGTAAAGATGCTGCAAGTCTTTTAAAAAAAGATGTTAAAAATAAAACGTGTAATATTGTCACATTGGCTTCACAAAAAAAAAAAATACAAAAACAAAACACCAAAACCAAACCCAAACCAAAAATTGTTATTTTAAATTAGAAAAATGCACAGTAAAATGTTAAGCAATCAGTGAAAAAAAACTTGCATGAGCCCTTGTGGGATACTGGAAGATAAACCCTGTCTGCAGAACACCACAGGCGATAGTCAGCAATCATTAACTGATTAAGAAACCTCCAAGCTGCAATAAGAAGGAAAGGCAATTTCCCAACACCTGGTCTGGAACAGAAAATGCTTCCTTTTGCTTAACCCCAAACTAGCAGAAAGGGCTGTCTTGCACACTGAAGAAAAAAGCGATTTGCTTTTAAAAGGAAATATTTTTGGTTGCCTTTTTTTATTTTAAATACATGCTTTACTTAACATGTATTTATAAATACTAAAAACTCTCTCTCATTGATTTTTGCTGCTGTCAGTTCACATTTAAAATACTTTGCCTCCAAAGTGCACTTTAGAACTGCACTTGGTTATTTGGAATTTTAACTCATTACTTATTATATAAAATGGGTAATTCGGTAGTAAATAACTATCAGCCTGAAAGCTTCACATTTCATCTTACCAGGCTTTCCTTAAAAACAATCCAGAGTTGGAATAAGATTTGTTCAAGTGTGTGATGAGGAGGTTATTTTGGGAACTTTGTGGTGCAGTTGCAAACAATTTTTTCGTTGAAGATGTCTAATCAAGTACAGAAAAATTAAGACTCTCAAAAACTCCCGTTTCTCACTGCCCACACTAAGGACTGAAAGTGCCCGNCAAAAACAAAACACCAAAACCAAACCCAAACCAAAAATTGTTATTTTAAATTAGAAAAATGCACAGTAAAATGTTAAGCAATCAGTGAAAAAAAACTTGCATGAGCCCTTGTGGGATACTGGAAGATAAACCCTGTCTGCAGAACACCACAGGCGATAGTCAGCAATCATTAACTGATTAAGAAACCTCCAAGCTGCAATAAGAAGGAAAGGCAATTTCCCAACACCTGGTCGGGAACAGAAAATGCTTCCTTTTGCTTAACCCCAAACTAGCAGAAAGGGCTGTCTTGCACACTGAAGAAAAAAGCGATTTGCTTTTAAAAGGAAAATATTTTTGGTTGCCTTTTTTTTTTATTTTAAATTCATGCTTTACTTAACATGTATTTATAAATACTAAAAACCCTCTCTCATTGATTTTTGCTGCTGTCAGTTCACATTTAAAATACTTTGCCTCCAAAGTGCACTTTAGAACTGCACTTGGTTATTTGGAATTTTAACTCATTACTTATTATATAAAATGGGTAATTCGGTAGTAAATAACTATCAGCCTGAAAGCTTCACATTTCATCTTACCAGGCTTTCCTTAAAAACAATCCAGAGTTGGAATAAGATTTGTTCAAGTGTGTGATGAGGAGGTTATTTTGGGAACTTTGTGGTGCAGTTGCAAACAATTTTTTCGTTGAAGATGTCTAATCAAGTACAGAAAAATTAAGACTCTCAAAAACTCCCGTTTCTCACTGCCCACACTAAGGACTGAAAGTGCCCAGTATTATTGCTGGAGGAAGGTTTTGCTAGGGTGTTGTTTGGGGGTGGGACTGCTGTATGTTTTCAGGATGTGCATGGTACCTACAGCAAAGTTCAACTTTACAGAAAAATTAGTTTAGTTTTAAGATTGAAATGATCCTAAATATATTATATATTTAAAACAAAACAAAACATTTGAATACATTGTATTTCAGGCATTTATAAATATAGGAGAAAAAAACCACATTATTTGATAGGATAATAAATTATAAACACTGAATTTCAATTATGAACCAGAAAACTGGAATTCACGTAGAATTGCAGACAAAGAAGTCTATGCTCATTTTGTCACTATTGTACTAGGTCTTGTGAGCACACACTGGCTGGATACCTGCATGCACAGAAGCACATCTANGAAAGAAAAAGATAAATTTTTTCACGGTTAAACCACGTAACGAAGGCAAGAATTATCAGAAATCTGGTATAAAACCTTAACAGGATGGATACTATAAGCAGAAAACCAATTTATATTAAATAAATCATAAGATTTAAGAGCATGGGCTTTTATCTAAAGTATTCCAGTTGAGAAAGACTGGTCAGAGAATTTTGATGCAGAAGTTACTCCTGTGGAGAAGTTTTCTACTACAAAATACCTTTGATCAGGTGTAACTCCCTGATAAACTGACACGCAACAAAGATTAAACCAATTAATTAAACTAAAGATTAAACCTCAGAGCTGAAGCTTTAGCTCTGAATTTAATAGTGTGGAGCCCGTTATTTAAAGGGGTTTGGAAGGCTGGGTTGTCAGGGGGCCATGAGGTGGTGCTGTCCCACCAGCAGTCACTGCAGAGGAGCGCTGCCCGCCTCCACACCTCAACTGCCCGCTTTGCAGCTGATTTGTCTCTGGAGGGGATACATTTGGTTTAGGTTTCCCCAGAAAACGTACAAGTTTTCTAGATCAGGTCATGCTGATCAATTGCCCTCGTAATCTGAAACCCAAAGGAGCAAATAATACCTAAACCGTGGTGTAGGGGTGGCCCGATGCTGGAAGCGCGTAGGGGAGGCAAGGAGACAGCCAGCCTGGCTACCTCTAATCTCAGGAAAATTGTGACTTTGTTCAGTTTCTGTTTTACATCAGCACGTATGTTACAGCAGGAGCAACAAGCAGGGGAAGTTCTGATTGGATTTTATTAGCAGTCTTGCATTCAGAGCAAAGGCATTACCATAATCAAGAATGGGGGCGTTGTATTAATACAGCGTGTGTGATACACGGGCCAACATTCCAAACCCTGTTACTTGAATTCAAAGGCACGAAAATGAAGAGTGGGGCATTTTGACTCCTCAAGGTAAAGATGCTGCAAGTCTTTTAAAAAAAAAAGATGTTAAAAATAAAACGTGTAATATTGTCACATTGGCTTCACAAAAAAAAATAATACAAAAACAAAACACCAAAACCAAACCCAAACCAAAAATTGTTATTTTAAATTAGAAAAATGCACAGTAAAATGTTAAGCAATCAGTGAAAAAAAACTTGCATGAGCCCTTGTGGGATACTGGAAGATAAACCCTGTCTGCAGAACACCACAGGCGATAGTCAGCAATCATTAACTGATTAAGAAACCTCCAAGCTGCAGTAAGAAGGAAAGGCAATTTCCCAACACCTGGTCGGGAACAGAAAATGCTTCCTTTTGCTTAACCCCAAACTAGCAGAAAGGGCTGTCTTGCACACTGAAGAAAAAAGCGATTTGCTTTTAAAAGGAAAATATTTTTGGTTGCCTTTTTTTTTTATTTTAAATTCATGCTTTACTTAACATGTATTTATAAATACTAAAAACCCTCTCTCATTGATTTTTGCTGCTGTCAGTTCACATTTAAAATACTTTGCCTCCAAAGTGCACTTTAGAACTGCACTTGGTTATTTGGAATTTTAACTCATTACTTATTATATAAAATGGGTAATTCGGTAGTAAATAACTATCAGCCTGAAAGCTTCACATTTCATCTTACCAGGCTTTCCTTAAAAACAATCCAGAGTTGGAATAAGATTTGTTCAAGTGTGTGATGAGGAGGTTATTTTGGGAACTTTGTGGTGCAGTTGCAAACAATTTTTTCGTTGAAGATGTCTAATCAAGTACAGAAAAATTAAGACTCTCAAAAACTCCCGTTTCTCACTGCCCACACTAAGGACTGAAAGTGCCCGGTATTATTGCTGGAGGAAGGTTTTGCTAGGGTGTTGTTTGGGGGTGGGACTGCTGTATGTTTTCAGGATGTACATGGTACCTACAGCAAAGTTCAACTTTACAGAAAAATTAGTTTAGTTTTAAGATTGAAATGATCCTAAATATATTATATATTTAAAACAAAACTAAACATTTAATACATTGTATTTCAGGCATTTATAAATATAGGAGAAAAAAACCACATTATTTGATAGGATAATAAATTATAAACACTGAATTTCAATTATGAACCAGAAAACTGGAATTCACGTAGAATTGCAGACAAAGAAGTCTATGCTCATTTTGTCACTATTGTACTAGGTCTTGTGAGCACACACTGGCTGGATACCTGCATGCACAGAAGCACATCTAAATATTCTGCAAACGGTCTGTAGAGGGTCACCAGGAACATGAGGTCTGAGCACCAGGAAAAAATTAACAGTAGGTTTTGCAGAATGTAACAGCATGCTACAAGTTTTTAGTAACCCGTGCTCTTTATTCTTTGTAGAAACAAATACTTTCAATAAAATAATAAATAAATAATAAAAAAAAAAGGCAACATCTGATGTTAATAAAACTTACTATTTCCCTTTTTCTTGTTTACTGTCCAACTCTAATCATAACTTTCTTTAACATTTATATTTTTACACAATCATCCAAAACCTCACTGAGTAAAATACAAACCCCACAACAATTGTGGCAAATGTTTTGGTTGGGAGATAAAAGTAAACTGGTCAAAATACATATTTGCAATAATTGGCCTTCACCATTGCTGTTCAAAACTCTCCATTTACAACCTTTCAATAACTGCATTCAGCTTTGCTTGTGTCTTTCTGTAAGAGATATTTTTCTTGCCCCTCGTTCTCACAGTCTGAATTCATTTAGTCCTATGTTTTCTTGACTCAGAGAGCTTTCGGGCCATATAAAGAGATTTCCAGTCCCGTGTAACAGATACACAGCAAATAAAAGGTCACTCTGTCTGACCATCATGATGAAATTCGGCATCCAGGCTTCTGCAGCGCAGTTCAGGGGGGGCCACGTGTGGCTGTGCTTCACCGTGGGACTGAGGCGTCTCCGCTTTGGCAGAAGCCACCGCAGGGCAGCACCGGAGCAGTCAGGCCCGTGTCACCAGCCCGGCCGGCGTCCTCTCTGCTGGAGCTGCCGCCGCACCGCAGCCTCCCTTCTGTGCCGGGCTCCGCCAGCCCCGCAGCCCTCAGCATTTTGGGTGTATTTACGCTAATCCACAAGCCACTGGTGCAGCATGGACTGATGCAGCACTTACTCTGTCTCAAAGAGCACTGCTCGGAGTCAGCCTTCAAGCATTCCCCCAGATCTTCATCATCAGAACAACAGTATTCTTAGCACAAAAATCCTTTCATTACATTTCAAGGCCTCCATTTGTATTACACAGATGAGACATTACTTTAGTGGTTGCTCTAGCATTTATGCCCAAGTTTATCCCCCCTAAAAACACTGGACTGGATGAAGAAATCTCGTTTCCCATTCAGAAATGAGAAGTTTACGATTCCTTAGCTGAAGAACACTTACAGACCAGGCACAAAAGCAAATAAATAAATACACTGGAAACAAACTAATTCTGTGCACACTAAGATTTTCATCCAAGTGCCTTATGGTTTCGGCAGAAAAATTAAAGACAAAAGGCCCTTCCCCCCACCTCCAGTGTAACAGGAAACCCCAAGACCTGGATCATCTGCCCTAAATCTTAGGAATTTACTGGTCCCTGGTCCCTGTAAGTCCTTACGTGGCTGATGTGGAGTGACGTGCTGATAGAGGCTATTCACATCTTGGGTAAATCTAGACAAGGTCCCTCAATCAGGCACACAGATCTTTTCCCTGCCGCCCGACTTCAAATGACCCGCTTTGCTGCATTTTTGTGAGCAACCCTTCCCCTCCCTCTATTACAGCACCCACTAACTTGAGCCAAACAAAAAAATATCCCTCCTCCACCCCCGGGGAAAAAAATTCTTCTCCACTCACCCTTAAAACAGCAAAAATTTTGGCTAAAATGAGATGAGGTGAGGAAAACAATAGTAAATAAAGGATAACCCTTTTAACTCGTGGACCTGTCTGAAATCCAGTCTGGTAATATTACCCATTCCCACCATCCTGCCCCTTTCTAAGAAACAGAAGTATCTTTTAAAATGGTAATTAAGGCAAATGACAGATTCTCAACTCTACAGCAAGGGCTGGAAGTTTACCACAGCACAAGCCGGCCTAGAAGCATCACTGAGAACGAAGGTACCTTATTTTGTCCCCAATTCAAGATTCTCCTGACGTGACCAAAGTCCAGCCATAATGTCTGAGAAAATCCCTTCCTTTAGAGTACATCACCCTGCCTTGTTTCTATGAAGTACCAAACCACCAGTAACTTCCCCAGGTAACGCACGAAATGGCATGAAAAAGTATCTCTGGATCCCTACGTTTGTTCACCAGGAAATGCTATTCCTGTTGGGTTTGATCTACTCAAGGGTATTTGCCAACCAGTCTGGCATAGGAAGGAATTCTCCCATGGGGGAGAGTAAATTCTACTTGAAAAAATTCCAGTAGATAGTCATGTAGAAATTTCTCCCGAGAAAGTGCTTGCAGAGTTTGGGAGCAGTAAGCTTTAGCTTTAATTAAAAGGGAAATCAATGCTATTCTTTTTCATCTGAGCAATGCTGACAATTCAAACGTCTATTTTTAATCACTGAAAAGAGAAACTCCTGACAAGAATTTAAGTTGTGAAGTAAGGCACTTTTCCTCTCTCACTTTTTCTCAGCCACGGATCTCAGTGAGATTTTTTTAAATGTCCATTTCCTGTAATTTTGGTAATTTTAGATTATAATTATTTTTACATTTTTATGATGCCTTTGGGGTATCATTACAAATATTTTTTAAGCATTTAAACTTAGAAAAATAAAATTAAGTAATAGGTTCTCTTAAGGAGAGACTGTCAGCCCTGCTCTGAATAAACAATCCCTTTTAAAAGCAATCCAGAGATTTATATCCACTGTAACCATAGAAATTAATCTTGAGTTTAAACAAAATAGAGTAAAACATAATTTATTTAATGACAATCAGAACACTGCTATTGCAAATGAAAATGGGGTTTCTGGATTTTTAATTCAACAGACAGCTTTGTATGCAGTCGTAAGATTTTTACTTGATGGGCTACTTCTTACAACTTAATCATACTCATTTAACCAATCTGAACAAAGCATCCAAACTTTTGAGTATTTTGATTTTACTCAATATAATGCCATTCATGAGAAAAAAGCTAAAGACTTTTCAGATTAAAGAAGCTGAAGTTAAATGTAAGAAACACTTTTAATGATAAGAGCAGTCGTGAGAAACTGCTCTTGACATCGCGAGGCCAACAAGACGACAGCACAACAATTCTTACGAGCTTTTCACATAGAAAGTTTGGGAACAGCAGAGAAGAAAAAGCACAAGCTGGGAAATATTTTGATATGTCAGCACAGCTGAAAAAATGACACGTTCAGAAAGAACAGTGTTTTCTATAGCCAAAGGGTATTTAAAAGGTTGGATGAAAAACGACGATTTTAATTTCAAAATTAAAATAATTAAATATTTATAACTCAGTTAACTAAGAGCTAAAAGAGCATCAGCATCTGCTGTCTTTTCAAAAAGCAAGGAAAAAAACTTGAAGTTCCCACGAGGAAACACTGATACGTTTCACAGTGTAACATCAAGTCATGAAGACATAGCCCAAAACCTAGAAAATCTTTCCCATCAGCACACTTTGCAATAGTTTCCTGTTGAAACAGCGAAACCTACAGCGGCCACGTACCTTTAACAGCAGTTGTGAAAAACACACAAGTACACAGCAGAAGGAATCTTCATCAAAAGAAATGCAACTCAACAGATCATTTCTCCAATTCCTACGTGTATTCTGATAAACTATTACTTGGCACTTCCAGCTGCTGCATCACCTGTATATAAGGCCTTCTTCTAAGCCTCCTTCAACTACATTAATAGGAAATCATCAGAATATATCAGAAAAAATAAAATTTAAAAAAACAGCCTTATTTAGAACTAGAAAGCTAAACTCCAACTCTGAACTCAATTATTCTACTTATTATACAATGACAGATATCTAACTGAAGGAGAGAAAGAAAGAAGACAAAGCTGCTTAAAAGCTAGAAGTTTCTAAAAAGACTAAGAAGTGTTTCGTAAGCCCCAGTACCAACTCTGCAGCCCTCAGGAAGCCCCCCCACAAGTGTTGACTCACTGCCTGGCTTTGTGATTTGAAAACAAGCAAGCTGCTATGATCCTTGCAGCCAAAGGACAGTGTATCCCATAATTTAAAAGTTTATTCCAATTTGAATTTTTATCTCACTGGCTGTGATAAAAAGATGAGTTTTCAGTATGCCATCGCTCTTACCTCCTTGACTGAGGGTCTTTTAAAGCAGGAAGTGAACAGCTGAGCATCAAAGGGAACTGCTACAAAAGTACTGATTTCAAAAAGTAGGCTCTTCTTGCCAATATATAAAATAATGACATTCTCTACCCCAGTGTACAAACACTTCTAGAATGTCCCGAATAATCCAACCAGACTACAGTCTGCAGAGTTTCTGGGTTACTCCAGCTACTTCGGTCTCTAGATTTTCCCCTGTAAAACGTCATTCGAGCAAAATCTGAATCTGGCTCCTCATTCAGAGCCAGGAATCGAAGCGCTGCTTATGACAGCTTTAACTTTTACCATCAAGAGAAAAAAGGTAACCCAAGCACAAAGCACAATCTACAGCAGTTCAACATTAGCTCCCACCAAAGTCCTCTCGCTCAAATAGAGAAGGTTGGTGACTTTTCCTGCCCAAGTAACCTTCTCCTGTCTTGCAGGAAAGGCAAACTGCATGTCCTGCTACGCTCCCCCCACTCCCCCCTTCACACACACGTGCCCTCCCTAGAAAACTTCTTCCAGCTGCACCCAAAGCCTGGTGACACCAAATGTACTATAACTTTCTTCTTACCAGTACCTCAAAGAGAGGTTTATGGAAACCTCTGTCTAGCAATGATCCTCAGCAACAATGGCAAAAATATGTCAAAATAGCATATATTTAGGGCCTGGAGCATACTGGACCAAATTGATGCTTGCTCCTGCAACATTGCTGTTATTAGTCAGCAGAAAAGACACTTGGATACAATTGGGGCAAGCTGAGCAACTGTGTAATAAGACAGACAAACACGCGTTGCCCTCACCAATGCTGACATGGGAGATACAAGCTTTTGGTCTCTTCCTCTTAGTCCAGTCCGTAAAGGAGAATGATCTAGAAGACTCAGCCAAACTCAAGGCTCACACAAACGTAAGCAAGCTTGGCTTGTAATACAAATGGGAAAGAAGAGACACAGAAAATGACCTTTGCAAGGCCATACAAGACAGCAGAAAATACTCCTGTCTCCTACCTAACTTGTCAGTTTACTGTAGTAGGCTCCCTCTACCTGCAACCTGTCACTCAATTCTGAAAGCATTATGTCTCTTTCTACAGAGCCTCAAATTCATAGGAACCTACAACTTAATGTAGTGGGTACCTTTTCGATGGTCTGCATCCACAGAAAGGATAGAAAGAAACAAACAAAGACTATCGCAAAAACTTAGCACAGACACACAAGAAGAGGAAAGAGACGGCTGAAATTCAAGGGCACGGCACATGCAGTGAGACATAGCACCACCACCTACTGCTGCATCAAGCCCGCAGCCAACTCCAAAGGGCCTCCAAGAAGAAAGGGCAGTAAACCATGGACTTCTCTTCATGGCTGCTGAGGAAAGCAACTCAGCTCCATTCTGAAATTACTGAGTATAAATACAGCTGAGTGCTCAGCCAGCTGTGAGACCATCCTGGGAAGCAGATGGTGAAACTGACACTGACACCTATTTATCAACAGACTTATGTTCACAAACACTTTGCAGTGAGAGCACCTTCAGTTATCCAGCATCTAAGTACGCTGGGATAATATCATGTTAAATACCAGCAGGGGGAAAGAGACTGTGCTTATTCTGTAAACGAATCAGAAGAGCTTCAGGAGACAAATTCTATTAAAACATTATCTTGCAAAGTGAATTAGAGTTCTGATTTTATTTGAAGCAATATTCAAGAAAATAGAGCAGAGACTGCTTTCCTCCCTGTCTGACTTTTAAGATGTATTTCATGGAATCACAGAATTGTCAGAGTCGTAAGGGACCTCTAGAGATCATCTAGTCCCACTCCCCTGTGAAAGCAGGATTGCCCAGAGCACATCACTCAGGACTGCATCCAGGTGGGGCTTGAAGATCTCCAGAGAAGGGGACTCTTGTCCTGACCCAGGACAACCTCCCTAGGCAGCCTGTTCCAGGGCTCTGTCACCCTCACTGGAAAGAAGTTTTTATAGGCAACATCACAGTTTTTCACCAGCTTGTGGCACACAAACATTTCAAAGATGTTACAGTTTTCATAGAGGTCTTACTTTTCTCAACTTTCTGTTAATCCACATGTGGGCATTGCTGTAGCATATAGGGCAGGAAGGAACAATTAAGTAACTAGAACACCACCTTGTCAACAGGTCAACACGTATAAACTCTCTACAAGTTCATAGATGACATTGTGAGAGCTACTAAGAACCTCTGTGTTAAGATTCAGTGTCCATCAAGCAGTTTCACTGTGTCTTGCCAACCTGTACCCAGTGAAAAAAACCAACACAAAAATCAGTTATTACCCCTGTGTCTTTTGCCAGAGCAGATTGCCCACGTTGGGCTGCAGCAGCCAAATGCTACTGCATTGCAGGGGTAAATAACAAAACAACATGTATTTCAACAGATATGCCTATGTAGAAACAGGAGTATCTCTTGTAAGATGGGATACTGGTTTTTAAACAATTTTCATTAAAAAAATAAGGTAGCTCTGCACTGAGGACCTATCTCACCAGCAACACTAAAGTTCTAGGGCTGTGAACCCTAGAATTAAAGAATTAAAACACAATACTGTGAAGAGAATTTACCATTAGAAGACCAGTCAAGATTACATGGCAAACATCAAGCAGGTATTTGACTGGATGGGTAGATGGAACCAGAGCTGGTAAAAAGTCCACTATCGCATTGAGGTGAAAAAATAAGCATGACACTGAAAAGTGAAGGAAGGGTAGAACTGAAGGTGGAAGAGAGAATAAAAACGGCAGCAGAAGTGCACAGTCCCAGGTAAAGAATGAAAAACCCAAACCACCATACCATACATCACGGCTAAACCAACAATAATATTTTCAGTGTAAATGTGAGACAGATACCAGAGACACAACAGCTAACATGTACTTGGAAGAACAGGACCTTTATTTTTTGTTTTATTACCCTAGATAAGTCAATAGGGAGAAGAAACAAACCCTCCAAATCAGTAATTAAATCTATTAGAATGTAAAATATTCTCCTTGAAAGTATCCAAAATAGCCCAAACAAAACACTGTATGCCAGCAAATAGAGGGTTAAGGTGACTTCATGTTTTCAAGAGCATGTTTTAGTCCTTGGCACATCAGCAGTAGAACCAGAGAATCCCAAAATTATAATTTCCCCCCCCAGAAACAAACAATTTCCAATGCCTGCAGCTCTTACACAATACGGATGGAAAAGCATGTAGTGGAATGCAGCGTATAGCTGTGTGACTATAGCAGCAGTGAGAGACTGGAAAGCGTGGTATCTCAACCAGTGTGAAGGTAGGTTTTTTCTTGTTTGCCCTGAATGTTCCTCAGTCCCCTTCCCAGCGATTCAAACACTGTTTCAGCAATAAGCAACTCAAGGCTCTGTTGGACCTGATGAGAGCATCAATAAGTTGTAAATAGTAGCCATTATTAATACTAATTAATGACCCGGATAGAGTCAAGAAGNAATTAATGACCCAGATGGAGTCAAGAAGGGGAAAAAGTCCAAAAAGCAGAAGCTGGACAAGAGACGGGGGAAAAAGACAAAGGAAAACTTAACTATACAGGCTAGAGCTTCACATGGACTGCCCTTTTAATTTCTTTGTCTTATAAGACAAACTAAACAGCAACAAAAAGAGTAAGCCTGCCTTCTGCTGTAGACAAAAAGTAAAACAACTGACCAGGTATTTGTGGACAACCAGTTTACCCTTCCTGCAGCTAAAGTTTTCTTACTATTTAAGTAAACAAGCAACTATTAATTATGCAATATGTGCTGGTAGAAAAAAAAAATCAGGAAACAAATATAGTAACAAAGGAGTCAAGTGGAGTGCAAACAAAGAAGAAAACACCAACAATAAGAAGTGAGTAACGCTGAAATTGTGAGAAAGTTTTCAACAGAGAGCTATGATGAAATACGCCACAGAAAGCTGGAAATAAGAGCACACACTGTAAAAAATAAGAGTTGGAAGTAACAAATGAAGGCAAAAGAAAGCTACTCTTTTTAAAGAAGTGAAGCAGGAGAAAATGGGGTGACTCCTGAAGAGACGCTGGTTTTTTTTTTGCAAAAGTCCAGTGCAGGGATTATAATAGTTAACATTCCCTTTAGATTTGAAAACCATCCTACAAGGAAAGTTCAATGCATTTAGTTGAAGAGAGGCAAGTTAGAAGATGCGTGCTCTCCGCCGGGTTCAGAGCGGGTGTTCCGAGGCAGAGGACAAACGTACAATTGTAAGAGCTGACTGAAGTAATCTGCTTTGAAAGCAGCAACACAAAAATACCCACTGAAGCACAAAGGACAAATACTTTCACTTTTAAGATTTCCATTAAACTGAAAACACAGACGATTTAAAAAAATAAACAAACCAGTACTGCCTGTTCTCCCTCTTCTATCAGAGCTAGAGAGTGTATGCACTGCACACAGCAGAAAACCCATTCGGCACTGGCAGCTCAGTGCCACTTCCCAAACTGAAATGCAGTAGTTTCTTCCAACAGTCACAAACCAAACTAAACCCCTTGGCTCATGAGCGAAGAGGTGGAATGGTACCAGCCAACCTTCTCTTGGGGCAAACAGAGTTGATAAGGGCCTGAAAAATCTCGAGAGAGACTACGAAACAGTCATCTTTCCGCTTTTACTGTACCGTAAGTTTTGTGTATTGGAGCAGGAACACTTTTACCAATTACTGTTAGGCCTTAGCATCTGGGGTGAGAGGAGGAATGTCACTACACCTTCGAATTAAAATTATCTAGGTGGTACTAAACAGTGCAAAATCGAGACTTCTCATTTCAGGCAACCTGCAGATGAAAGGCACTACCTTAGT
>VZTM01031140.1:14222-34543 GCA_013400555.1 Jacana jacana | reverse complement strand
GGGGAGGACTCGGGGCCGCACCGCCCGCCCTGCGCTGCCCGCGGATCTCAGCCCTCCGGGCGACGGGAGGTGACGGAGCTCCAAGGCAAAGCTCCGGTGTGCCCGGCGGGGGTTTGGCTTCTGCCCGCGGAGTTCATCTCCTGAGCGCCTGGGCACGGTCCGGACGCCGCCCGGGCCGCCGCCTCCTCCCGCCCAACGGCAGTTCTGCGGAATAAAAGCGATATTCCGGCAAAAGTGGGACGTCTAGACCGCCCCGCCATGGCGTGTGGCAGGTGTCGGCAGGTGGTGCTGTTACACGCCGTCTCCCCCCAAGGTCCTAGTGTGGCAACTTAAGTCATGGCAGAAGAGGTTCATTAGAGTTGATTAATGCACGTTAGCGGGTCTGCGCCGGGATCTGGGGTTGGGGCTGGTGTGGGATTCCCCCAGGGAACGGTCACACGTGTTTAGCCTGGAGAAAAGAAGTGAGAGGGGATCCCATCAGTGCTTATAAATACCTGAATGGTGGGAGTCAAGAGGATGGGGCCAGATTCTGCTCGGTGGTGCACCCGGGACAGGACAAGGGGCAGCCGAGGCACAAACTGGATCACAAGAAATTCCATCTCAACATGCGGAGGAACTTCTTTACTTGGAGCGTGACAGCACTGGAACAGGCCTGCTTGGACACGTTCCTGTGCAACCTGCTCTAGGTGAACATGCTCAGGCATGGGGTTGGATTAGATGATCTCCAAAGGTCCCTTCCAACCCCTACCATTCTGTGATTCTGTGTATGTCCCCTGAGCTGTACTTGTGGAGGAACCATCTTACACCTGGAACATGCAGCGATGATTTCTTCTCCACCAGGAAGCTGACCTCCAAGGTGCTCTGACCTGGTCTCATCCAACGCTGGGATGGTATCACCCCCATACCTGGAAGATGTATCACAGTCAGTTACAATACAGTGCAGTTTGTAATCTGATTGATTCTGAAGAAACCTTTGTTATTGAGCCAGCTTCATTGCCATGGCCTGTGCAGTAGGCTAGCTACGAATTTGCATGGCACAGAGAGGAAAACTCGATCAAATGAAGAAGTGGTTGTGGGGTTTGTGTGTATATATATATCTAATATGCCATAGAATGCTCTGGAATGCAGCAGATACCATGGAGTCACTGACCAGAAGCACGTTCGCTGAGGCAGTCTCCAAAGAACACGATTTCAAAATCCTGCCTCTCCCCCGCAGACTGGAACTCAATCAACCACAATTATGTTTCCTATCTGCTCCCCAGAGTCTCCAGCTTGCCTCCATTGGTGATGGCTACTCTGCTTTGACTTCCATTCTCATGAGTTCTGCCTTAGCTGTAGATCAGTGGTTCCCTCACAGTTTTATTGGGATTAGCATTTGGTCATACTTTGTTATTATTGTTCTATTTTAGATTGTGTTTTTATTGTGGTACAGATATAGCTATTCCCAAGGAAAGGAATGCAGAGGGTTTCGTCCCTGTCCTCGGTGCTGGATTCTCCATGAAAATGCATTTTAGGGTACTAAAAAAGTGGACAATGAAGGAGACTAAACTTTTCATTCCAGGAATGCCAGCAGTCTTTGGTTGAACTTCAAGCCAAATGCCTTCGTCCTTTCAAGATTTAAGAAATTCAGTATAAAGCTGTGTGAAATTTACACATAGTAAATCAGTAGGTTAGATGTGGTGTTGAGGGATATGGTGTAGGGGAGAACTTGTAGAGTAGGGCTGATGGTTGGACTCAATGATTCCAAGGGTCTCTTCCAACCTAAATGATTCTATGATTCTTTGTTTCCTAAAATTTGTTGGTTTCCTTTTCTTTATATTACCAGACCCAAAGTAAGCACACTTAATAAAATTCCAGGAATGCCTTATTGATCTCACTGACACCCTCAGTAGGAAGGTCCCTGAAGAGGCTTCTGTGTCAAGTTGACCAATGCTATGTGTTAGGGTAGTTTCCATATGTTGGTGTTCTGCCATCCTTATGGCATACTAATGCCTCCGTCCACAAGCATGTTACTTCACAGACACTCTCACCAATAACTTCTTGCCAATAGAAATAAGAAGTTCACAGCTTGGCCCACAGTAGTATGCTCCTGAAAATGTAGGTTTATAGAATTAATCTCTAGTTCTGTGCATATTCACATATATAGCTTGATCCAACATTTAACGAAGCTTACATTTACATTCCTTGAGAAAATTCTTTGGGAACATGATTGTGTCTCTATTTCTACTTTTACATGTTTATTTGTGCTTTATGTATGTGACCAGTCATTACTGAGAAACACACCCAAACCAGTAATAGTAATATTGCACAACTGATTTTGAACCTCAGCAGCATTGAAACTTCCATTGGGGCACAAGGAAATAAAGAGCAACACAATTTAAAAGAAACACAGTGTTAAAATTCCATGTGGGTGACCTCATCTGTCAGAAATGGACTCAACAGTTGATCTGGCAAAGGAAAAAGTTGAAGTACCTTTTTAATGTGAAAGAAGGTTGCTCAAATGGTCTAACACATTAGGTATATAATACCCAGGGCCTCCGCTGAAGAGATAAAACGATAGCTTTGAAGATTACAACTGCTTTACAATCAGTTGCTAAGAACTGGTGCCCAGAGCTTTTATTTGAACTTGATCCTGGCTTCCTGTATACAGTAACTGCATCTACTTGGTAGTTTTTTGCACTTCCACAGCCACCTTGTTTGAAAAGTTTAAAGCTTACTTTGGAGCAGATAGGTTTCAATAGTACATGCTGGAGCTTCCTGTAATTGCTAAAAAGACTAACCTTGAAATTTAAGATTTTAAGGTTGGAGTAGAATTCCAAATCACACACAAAGGACTACAGTCCCACCACAAGCAATGCAGATAAATCTGTAAGAATGCATGCACTGTGCGCTCAGTTGTGCCGCAGCAGGAACACGTCTAGAAGAGGAAGAATGAGGAGTTTGCAAATGACACCAGTATTGTGTGCAGCGTGAGGACAGCAGGCTGGTTATCAGCTCGTGGTGTACCTGCTTAACAGGCGTGTCCAGCGAAACATCCTGGGCAAACCTGCCAGTGAAAAGGAGCCAGTGTTTCCCTGTGGTTATCAATCTATGTTCCCCATTAAAGAGGGACCGGTGGGGTTCATCCCCACTCACAGCCAGGTAGCTCCTCTTGTTTTAAGTTTCTTTTGTGTGAGAGGTAAATGAAAGAGATAAAGCTTCTGAACTTCTTCCCTTCCAATGCACACCAGCTACAGAGGTTCTAATTTGGCATGGACAGCAGAAAACTGTCTACAGTCCATTTTATACATTTTGTATTTTTTCTGGCATACATCCAGTAACTTTCTTTATGTGATGGCAGTGTTGCAAACTGAACTCTGGCACTTACACAAAGAAATTCCGTCTCCCGAATTCAGTAGTGACACTACCGCAGAGACTCGCAAAGTCAAACTCTGTTCTTCCTCAGTTCTTCAACAACATCAGTCAACATTTGTCTAAGAAGTTGAAAAAGAAGCTTGGGCTCTGCATGTATGAGCAAGGCCATGCGTTGTTTATCAGGTACAAAGAAAGAGCCCAAAATATCCACGCAGCAACAAGAAGAATTGTTCCTCATGTGTTTGGATAACCTTAGTAGATAGTTGATGAAACAGCTGGCTTACCTTCTGATTTTCATCAGTGAGGTGGTTTTTGAGAGCAGCCACTAACATATTAGCAAGATAGTACAGTAAAGCTTGTGTTGTCACTACTACAATGTTTCATGTCTTGAAAATATTGTATTTTTGTCTCCAATGATATCACACACATTATAGGTATTTTTAAGAAAACCATTTCATGATTGAAAAATGTGTTCAGACCTTCCAACAGCACTGGGCTTGGAAAAAAATAGTTGAGCATATACTCAGACCAATTCTATGTTACATATACAATAATCCCGTGTGTAACTTTGCTGCTAGACCTGTTACATTTGTAGACTTGCATATTCTATAGCTTAACATATGGCTCTCTGAAGAGCTGCTTCTTTGGATAAATGATGGCAGTTACAAGAATGGGAATTTAAGAATGAGAAAATAAATAAAATAAGCTTAGAAGAAAGACAAAAAATGGAAGAAGCAGTGCAGATAAGGTCTATACCAATTCAAATCTTAGAATAAATTCAAGCTGGGAACAAAATGGAATGCATAAAAAAATGTAGAACTTTTAAAACCAATGTGGGGCTGAAAGGTACTGAGGCAAGGCACAGGCAACTCCGTGTAGCTGAACTTTGGGAATTATGAAAAAATCCATAGGAATAACCCACTTGAGAAAAAGTAGGCCCTTTGAACACTCTCTGCATGTGAGTGATGAATGTTAAGAGGTAGCTTTGGTCAAGCACGGGAATGTGCAGCTGTTTTGGGTAAAGCTTGTTTTGGTGCCTAGAACACTCATAGCCTAGTCTGCTGCTCACGAGCTTCCCTGAGCAGATGAACACTTATAAGTTGAGCAGCAGCCAACACAAAGGAATCTCAACGCAGATTTCTTACAAGTATAATTTGATATAGGTAGTGAAGAGAATGAATATCCCTAACAACTACATATATGGCTGTCAGCCTATGGAGCCTTAGAAATGGGATGCAATGCGCAAAACCAGACAGGCGTGGATTCTGCACACCACTGCCCCACCATGTTGGATGCAGGAGGGTTTGGCTTGAAAATATATATGCAATAATTATTGTATATTTGGGATGATCACATTATCCCATAGGCTCTGGGTTACTGGCAGTGAGCAGAGCTAAAAGTAAACATGCAAGAGATCCTTTAGAGATTCCCCAAGAAAAAGAACATTGATATACCCACTGTGAAAAGAGTGGGAGAGAGGTTGAAAAGAAATACTTTTCAGGAACCATCCTACTATGAAAACTGAAAAGCAGTGCAAACACAGCAATTTCCCATAACATAGTCCAGCTTCAATTTATTTGTCAAGATTCGTGGGTTTAGGAGTGAAACCAACCCAGCTATTCTCTAAAATTCTAACCCCTTAATAAAAACGGGGAAGAAACGAAATCTTACAAAATATTAAGATGGACTTCACTCATGGAACCCAGTACAGAGCATTAAAGAGGAACTGTATTTAAATGTGATCTTCTATTGATTCCATGTCAACAACACACAAAAGCAATATTGGGGTGGCCCTTACAAGAGGATGGGTAGAACAGCAATGCAAAAAGAGTGGAAGAATTAAAAAGTAAAAAGAATCAATTTAAAGAATTATTTAAAAGGAGAAGAGGAGAGGAAAAGGAAAGAGCTTCTCTGAAGTTATTTATAGACAATGACATAAAAAATGGGAGTTGTGAAATATGGACCCTTTTTGTTCAATTTTCTCATAAAAACCTCAAATCCTGGTGTGTACATAGCAAACCATGCTGGTTGAATGGGCCCTCAATTTATGTTATTATGAGAACTTTAAAATTAAAAGAGGAAAAATTAAACTGGGATTTTCATTTTGTTTCCTTTAATGTTAACTGCAATGGCCAACTGGTATGTTAGAGAAACAATATCTCTCTTAATGCTTGAGTGCTCCCAGCATTTATAGGGTCAGAAATGACAATAAGCCAAATCAAAGACATTTCTGTTGTTGGGATTTGACTCGGGCCCAGCATACGTCACTAGGGATCCTACAAAGTCTTTGCCAAACCCACAAAGGACTGGAGTAATTTCATAGCTCCATTCTGACATTTCTGAGGTTAGGCAATGGCTCGCTATCTGCTGAATATCATGCAGTTTAGCAGTACAGTGGTTTGCCATAGTGGGTTTCACAATAAATAAAGCACCAGCAGAGACACCAAATTAATTGACATTGCAGAATTCCAAATTAAGCTCTCTTTAGCTCTATTGCTTATGACTTTAAGCTTATGTATGTTCTCACAATATTTGCCTAGTTTTATTACAGCTAACCTCCCTGAATTTGTTCATAGCCGAGATGCACAAAGGACTATGTGGGTACCAGGGAAGGGATGGGAACAAATGTCTTGGGGAAGAGGGAGTAGAAAAGGACTGCAACAGCTTAAGTTTATATTCGTTTATTCTGTTGGTGAGCAGACCCAAAAACCAAACCAGCAGAAATAAACTGGGCAGACTAGCCTTATACAGAATAACTTTATTCTCATCTGTACCAGCTGAATTTAGTGACTCCACAAAGCCAATGGAAGAGCCAATATTCTAATAAAAGAATATAGTGCCCGACTACTGTTGCTTATCTTCATAGAAGCAGGAGTTAAACTTGGTGTAAGTAGGTGTCAGGGCACTTATGGCATGCTTATAGCCTGCATAGAAGCATTGTATAGAGAGGTCCTAGAGCTGGCTCCAAGCAGGCTAGCGTGTCCACAGCTTACAGGATTCAGTGCCCTGCGTGTTTTCTGCCAGGATGTAATCATATCCCTGTAGCCTTTCAGCTTAGACTTGTACAAAGGCATTATTATTGCTCTACAGAATGTACCTTACCTGAGAGGGTCTTAGGTAAGGTCTTAGGAACATGCTAACTTGTTCTTTTTGTTTTGATGTCTGAGCATCACTGTTTGGTATTTCATGGTTGTCTGTCTTTTCCAACTGATGAACCTCCATTTAAGTCAGAAATTCTTCTCGTTAGCTCCTAAGGGGAAAAGAAGGAAAGAACTGGTACACCTTAACTCTAAGTAATCTCAAAGCTGGTAGACAGACTAATTCATTTTCTGCCCACTGTTGCAGCCAGTATTCCTTTTGGCAAAGCAGCATTCATTATTATATATATAAAAAAAAATGATTAGGCTGGACATTGGAAAAAATTCTTCACAGAAAGAGTGGTCAATCACTGGAATGGGCTGCCCAGGGAGGTGGTGGAGTCACCACCCCCGAATGTGTTTAAGAGTCGATTAGGTGTGGTGTTGAGGGATATGGTGTAGGGGAGAACTTTGTAGAGTAGGGCTGAGGGTTGGACTTGATGATCCCAAGGGTCTCTTCCAACCCAAATGATTCTATGATTAAAATGAAATGCCATTCATTCTAGGGGACATCTGTGGTGGGTGAGATGATGCTTCTTCTTGCAGTGCCTATTTTCACGATCTAGTTTAGGCTAGACTTTCAGCTTAGACTGGGCATCAGGTTTCAAGGCAGATGATTTTAGGTTAGGTGAATGCAATCTTTCTTATCATGGTACTTCGTGTGATAAAAATGGAATACACCAAAATTAAATGATTCAATACTTCCTTGAGAACACTGGAGGGAGCTCACAGAAAGAGACAGGATGAAAAGAGAAAAGGTGGGAAGAAAGAGAAGTCATTCCATTTACGTGAAAATTTACGTGAGTATTTGCACCTATAGATTGCCTCTCATTTCAATCCATATACAAATGTAATAAGGAGCTATTTTTGCTTATATTAAATGCAGTAGTTTGTATTTGTATCCTGGCTTCATTGTAACTTTCTATTTTGAACACGTATGTTTAGAAAACACACATAACAAACCTTTTTTGTCTACATTTAAATTGATGTTTATTTGAGTTCTCTTATTTCTGTTCACTTGGCTTCATGCTCTGCAGTCTGATATTTAATCTAAAACGAGGGAGAGGGACTTTGGCAAACTGTAGTTATACATCCCCTAGGAAAATACCATCATCTTCAGTGAACACAATATAATGAGGAGGTGTCCCATTACATAATTGAGGAAGCATTGTCTTTTATATGCATTCTGGTTCACTTTTCACACTAAATTAATCTTAATAAGCATCTGCTTTGAGTAAAGAGAGTTTTGTGATATTTCAACCATGACCTCGCTGGAAGTCCAAATGATTTCACTTTAGGTTTCAGGCTGGAGTATCCTTTTGAAACATTTCCCTTTACTATATGATAATCAGTGCGCTAACATGAGCTGATTAATCCCATCAGTCTAACACTGATACCATGGCTCTTGTACCCTTTCCCCAATAACCTCATGGCTGCAAAATCACTGGCTTCTTAAATGAATTCAGGGCAATCCTACAGTGTATGTTATACAGGAGGTCAAACTTGATGATCACAGTGGTCCCCTCTGGCGTATAATCTATGAATCTGTAACTCAAACTGGAAGAAATACAAATAACTGCACGATAGCAGTAACTGAAGAAATAAAACTATTTGCTTTGAAGATAAACTTGATATATTTATGAAAAAGAGCAGATGAGCTGGTTGCCTGCAAGAGCTGGCGCATGGACTTGGTGACCCTGCAGTCACTTCCAGATTTATTTTTCTGTGTTTCAATTGCTCATCAGCTTGCTCTCATTTTTTTTTTTTATATTTACTTTTAAACAGTTTTTGATACAGTTACTAGGATAACAAATTAAAGACGGATTTTAGCTTTTTAAATAAAGGTTCCCTTTCATTTCAGATGACAGAGTGAATTGAGGCCTATGAATAATGCTAGTGTTGACCTGCCAGAATATGTCTCGGCAGCGATGAATTCTCAAATACTCGGGCTGAGCTTATTCATTTTGAAGTCAATGGGAGGGAAGGCAATACAGCCCAGTGCTGAATCAGGCTGCATTTTAACTTCTCAGTCATCGCATACTGTGTTTTCTTTAAAAAAATGAAATTACTTTGCAAAAGGCACATTTGACTTTGTGAGTGTGACTTTTGCCATATAGCTTGTCTGCTTAAAAGGACACTACCATATGACATGTGTTCAAGACAATGTTAAAAATTGGCTGCAGGGTTCCACAGTTACAGTCCTTTCCTGCCCCAGTAGATTGTAAGACTTGAGAGAGTTGCAGCTCAGGGAAGATCTGCACCGAGTGCATATGGGAAGTGGAGACATTTCCAAGAAAAGTAGGAAGTGGGTTTGGTAATTTATTCAGTAACACACCAAGGGTCTGGTCCAATTAAAATCCTGGTAAAATTTACACTGGTTCACTGGGAATAAGTACAGAGCTAACCCTTTAAAAAACAAGCTTCTTTCTTACTCTGGAGATATGTCTCGGATGAGACAAAAGGAAATTTCAGTGCCTGTTTGTTATTACCAGTTTTGTGGCACTTTTTAATAGGACTATGATTGGGAAAAGGATTGTAGAGCATCATGTCTTGGCCAAATTTCATGTCCAGTAACTATTTTTAACCACCTTACTTTCTTCCTGTGCTTTCCATTATTGACAGTGTTGCTGGGGTTTACTGCTGCTGCTGTGCTTTCCTCAAGATGTACTTGCCTTCCACTAGCAGGTGAGGAGCTCCTGGTATGCTTTTGCTACCTCCTGGAAAGGTTTATGGAATCCTATAGGTATTTATGGAACACTTGGATCAAGTTATTTGTAAAAGAGGTTGGAGATGCTGGTTTAAATTCATTATCACTGTAAATCTCAATTTGTAAATCAAAAGCTTAAAGCAAGGGCATACTTAGTTTACCTTCTTTTGTAAGCTTCCCAGCCTTTTTTTTTTTCTGCTCTTCTCTCAGTCCATCATGAAGTAAAAGTGTTTCTTTTATTAAAGGTTAATATTTATTGCATTGTTTGTATTTCTTTGCCTGCTAATTGGCAAAGCACCAGCAGAATGCTCACATAGGTCAGGAAGAAAATGCCCACAAACTCGGGGTGCAGTTACATCATCTCTCAGGGTAATGTGAGTTCAGGCTGGTGCTGAGAGACCCGTCCTGCCTGCTGCCAGCCTTGGCAGCCTCTGCCCATGTGCTGTCATTACCACTTCAGTGGCTGCCCAGTCAACCAGATTACCTTGCGCTCTCTGTAGGCTTATATTTCCATCAGGTCATCCTGCTTGTGACCATGAGTACCAGCACATTTAATGCAGTGAGAGTGCATAACCAGAGGCAACTGGGAGGTTAGGATTCCCTTTTTCAGACACGACCCAGTGTAAGAGTGTCATAAGCACAGAGAGAAACCACACCTGTGGCTTTTAAAGGTCACTAGATATGGCTGCCCTCTCTTTCCGTGTATCCAATTTGAGGTATTTTTAGAACGTGTGAAATTCAAAATCCTTTAAACCAGGAGCTCATCTAAAAGTTAAATATTTTCTGAAAATAATAGTTATAATTTCCTTTATTACGGGGTTATATTTAGGGAAATCTTCCAGAAATAGATTATTTGCTTGGCATGTGTATAGAGCTGAGCATCAGAAAAGCCTTCTTTATGACTGTGAGGTGCAATAATACAAATAGGAGCTACCAAATTAATAGTAAATTCACATCCAAGGTTAGTATTAACTGTGTAGATTTCAAAGATAAATAAAAAGTCCTGTTTGTTTTGTTTTAAAATAAGTTAGTAAATTCCTTGGAATGTATCATGTCAGGTGGATTTTAACATCTCCACCTACAATCCAAGTTTTCAATCAAGATTACTTGAGTAAATATCAGCTATCATGCATCATCAAACCCATTTATTCAATTCATTGTCCCCTTTCCTTTCTCACCCATAGCTGGCTGCAACGTACATGCTTAAACTTGGAACCATAATTCATTTGTCAACACATTTCCATTAACTAATTACAAATTATCAACTTCAGTTCTATAGGTCTGACCACAGGTGAGTTTTCCCTTTGTCCAACACACTTTAAGAGCTCAGGTGGAGATTTTAAATGTAATTATAAGTGATATCTAATGATAGCAATATTTTGTGCTTGAAAGGGCATTTTTAGACTTGTATGCCTGTAAATATATTTCTATTTAACTAAATGTGTGTGAACCTGTGGTGTACATATAGTCCAATGCATATGCATATGGGGTTATTCAGTGATTTTTAAAAAATATGTAATAAGTGTAATAAGTTTTTAAGTAATGAAATTTTACTTAAAAATTAACTTGAATCATATGAGCTCTAAGTGTGTAACCTAAGAGGGTTTAAAAGGAATCTTATCTGTAGGAGAAATATAACTGTGGATTAGAATTTGCCTTGGGGAAGAATATTACTTTGGTATTGTTAGAGAAGTCCAGTTCTCTGCAATGCTTTGTGGCAGAGACGAAGGGGCAGTCTGTCTGTAACGAAGAAGCCCACAGCCTCGACATGTGGAAAACTCCTGTGTCATTCAGAGCTGCCCCAATGGGAACTCAGCAGAGCCCAGTTAGTTTGGCTGCCACAAGACAGAGCCCAGCACTGGCAGACAGTCCTATGTGTGCTTTCAGCTTTGTGAATTCAGGAATCTTAGGTATCCTGTGTGATTGCTGGCAGCCTATGGCCACTGGTGGACGTGTGTCTCTGGAGCCCACCTATGAAATCAGTAAAGTTTCTTCTTTCTCATGTTCTATACCTAAAGAATTAAACTAACTCCTTATTGTGAATTTGGTTTCAGATAGTGTAGGTTGGGCTAACTACTGATAGCAATTATCAATTATAGCTTGAAGACATAGGTTTCCATATGAACGTACAGCAGGCATTAGTAGACATCACTCATTAGAGAACTCAGCCTCAGCAGGAAAGCAATCAGACAGCTCTGAAACCTTTCCGCTGGTACATGGTTATATACATACATGAACTACAAAAAACCAAGAAAGGCTATCTATTCTGGCCATTCATATCCTACACTTTTCTCATTGACTTGAAGATAGGAAGCAAGGCAGATGTAAAGCTGGTAAAAATATGTAAATGTGATTGGTTTTATCTGAGAGAGGTCTCATTCTGGCGGTTTTTAAAAGGCGGCAATAATCTTGATTTTCATTTCAAAGGGTTAGTTTGCTTTTATGACAATTTCTGTTTCTCATTTGGTTTATCACAATAATTCCTTTTTTTTTGCATGACAGGTTTTACAAGCAAAATAGTTGACTACAAAATATTTAAACCTCTGACAGCTTCTTATTAAAAGTGTCAAATCCTGAACCTGCTTGTTCAGCTTTTTCACCACCTTTCTCTCCTTGATTAACAGTGAACCACTTGAAAACTAGTTCTAAGAAAATTGTTTTAGTGCTTGTTCCCAAAATAATTTAAATTGTTACTTCCAAATCGCTACACGTGTTTAACCAGTTCTTTTGTACACACTCATGTATTTCCTTCAAACTTTGGAATCAAATTGGTGTCGTCCTACAGATTGTCAGTCTTTGTGTGCAACGATTTTGAAGCCATGTCCAGAGTCAGCTCTTGTCAAAATTTAGCTAAACTGGCAAAGGATTGTTAAATCAAAACAACCCTTTTATATCGAGACGGTCATATTAGGCCAAACATGGTCGTAGCCTATTTGTTCACACTTGACTGGATTTATGACGGCTTAACTATTTCGAAAAGAAAGTGTCTTTATGATAATATAACTGCATCCAGACTAAGGGATTGTAACAATTTAACTTGTCTTTTTCTTTGGTTGGTTGTTGCTGATTTTTTTTTTTTTTCAAATTATTGATTCGATCAAATTGTTGGGTGCAAAAACCGAGTGTAGATGAGGCCTCAGATCATGCTCTTATTAGCAAACCAAACACTGGTTTTGTTTTTGTTGCTGACGTTGTTTGTTTTCATTGCTGTCTGAATGAGCCTTTTATGGTCTCTGCCTTTGCCTGGCTGACTGCACCCGATTGTATTTAATTACATTTACTCAGGAGTTTTAGCCGGGATCCCCGGCCGTTGCCTATCAAGGCCAATCACTATTATTTAAATCCAACGGCTCAGAATCAGAAAATTTATCTTTTACACAGTTATTGCCTAAACATCCAGCATAAACACGCAGGGATCTGGAGGACTTGTTCTGACTGTGCTGATTAAAGGCAAAGAGCAAGATGGATGGAGTCAGTTGTGATCAGCAGGCTACAGCGTCCTGCTGTGCTCCAGTCTCTGCCATTGTGCTGGGCTCTGGGTACCAGACTTGCCATGGTCCTCTCAGCTCTAAAAGGAAAGCTGGCTTTGTTTGCCTGTAAGCATCTGCAAACTGTTCTGACACATGATCTACCCTCTCAGCAAGGCCACTCATTAGGCTGATTATCACTTCAAAGTTTGTATTATCATCCATCTCTAAAGGCAATTAGGAATGGGTGGCTTTGAGTATCAGACACTGGGTGACACTAAGTGACTCATCTTTATTGATTCTTTTGTGAGCAGAGACAGTGATTGAGATGATAGGATTGCAGCCTACCTGCCCCTTTGACTGGTAAATACTGAAGAAAAACGGTGTGTAATTAACTGACAGTTAATATAGGTTCTGTTTAGTGTTCAGAAAGCACAATAGTGGAAGCTGCCCAAAAGGAACAAAGTAATGAAACTCCTTTGACAAGTTAAACTCTAAAGCCAACTGTGTAATTATCTGACAGTTAAAGGGGGGAGGGGAGGACTCGGTTTAGTATTTATGAGACCAAAGGAATTCCTGCGCCTGAACAATAGGGACAGTTACTGACAATAATCATAACAGCTACACAAAATATTTGCTTGTGCAAGTCTGGCTTTCAAGTGAATAATGGTGGGTTTCAGGGTCAGAGGAAGCCTGGCAGTTCAGTACTGGGGTGCTGGTGTTGCGGCTTCCCCCGGCCTGGCCGTGCAGAGGGAGCAGAGCCGTCCACTGGGGCTGTGTGCCGCACTGGTGGGGCTCCGGGCCCACAGGTTACATTAACTAAGCTGCCGTTGAGAAAGCCAGGCTTTTATAAAAGAGCTACAGCCTGGTCTGCACCAAGAAATGGGTTGGCAAAACTTGATCCACCCTGGCTACCATTCATGTGTAACGTCGTCCTACTAACAAACCCTTCCCTTTCCCAGCTCAGTTATAAATATTCCTTTTAATGTAGTGACATGAGCCTTCTGCCAGCACAAGTCCATCAACACCAAGGTAATTCAGAGGCACACTCACTGGTCCTTCACCACCACACCACACGCTATTCTCCACCTACACACTCTCCCACGATGCAGCATTCAGTGTAGGAATCGCCTGCCTTGGCAGCAGTTTGAAATCTGCATGAGGGTCACAGTAAACAAGGAAGAAAAAGCCAAATTCATGTTCCAATGTAAACCATACTATTTTGGAAAAGGATAAACTCTGTCATCTTCTGAAATGCGCTAAGGAGACAGTTACTTTTAAAGTTCACAGAGAAGGACTGTTATTACTGGAATGAGCCTTGTGGTAGCTACTGGAGTCCCAAAGAGATGATCAGGGTGTGCTGTCGGAAATGTCAGTCTACTATCATGGAGTTTCAAGGGAGGTCCTTTCAGAGTCTTTAGGGTGGCATTTTGTTCTCTGTTGACGGCTGTTCAGTATTACTTGTGATTTCATCATCCTGGGAGTGAGGGAACTTTTGGACTTCTTTTTTCAATTTGGTATGAATTGTCAATGAGTAAGTAAGGATTTAAGTTTCTTTGTGAGCTGAGGATCTCAAGGCGCAGGGCAGACTAAATAAGCCGAAGAGTGTCGCCATGAGATGGGCAAAGAAAAGGAAGCATGCCAGCCCTGCAAATTGTAAAGAGTATATGCACATACAGCATGTAAATGTAGGCTAGGTAGCTTGTTAAAAGAACACTGCTGCACGTTTTCCTTTCCTCTTCTGGTGACTTCCCTTTGACCTTTTCCACACAACAGAGAAAGACCTTGGGGACAGATGGAAATGATGGCTAGGACTTTTCATTTTGAGCTGTCTCTGACGGTAAATCATTTCCCTACTGCTAGCACTGACCACATCTTGTTGGACACGCTCACAACAGGGATGAAAAATGCTCTGTGGAGTTTGCGGGCTTCAAGTGAAGGTCCAAGCAAGGAAAGAATGATGACATATGGAGCTGTGAGGTTAGGCATTGGGAGCCAAGGTAGCTCAACAGAAGAGGAGACTTAGATAAAAGGGATAGCCGAATCATCAAAAAATATCAATGTCTTGTGGCAGTGGGAGACCAGCAAGACTGTGTGGACAGGTCTGAAGCACATACAAGGTATCTACTTTTAGTCATCATGGTAAAAAATGAACGGAGTGTGGTGTGGCTGGAAGATCTCTGGCTGTGTCAGCTGAGGACTAGCCAAACAGAAGGAAAATATCACAACTGTATGTGGTCTTTCTGAAACTGCTGCAGAAACAGAATATTGTACCAAGTTTGGGTACTCATTCCCACAAAAGAAAATACAAGTAGAAGTATAGACAAGAGCTATAAAGATCTGTGTGAAATACTAATATCCTCATCAATTTAATCTATCTGTAAGAAGTTTAAAACTATTCAAAACTGCTCATTTAGTTGGGAGATATTAATCTATCAGACAAATAACAAGGATTAACATCTGGAAACTGAAACACGACAAATTAAAAATAAATCACACAGAAAATGGGAAGCATTAACTTGGGGTTGGAAGGGGTTATTCAAGGGAACGAGTTTACATAGGGGTGTTGTGGCTCTCTTTCTGGTTTTAAATCAACAAATATGTCTTAATTTAAAAATTGACCAGAAGGTATGGAAGACAGGTACCATAACAAAATCATCCTGCTTGTAGAATGACGGGGCATTGACCATATAATGATGATTTCTTTTTCCTCTGGATTTATATATCTGAGAGGGTGAAGTAAAGAGGAACTGGAGAGAGAGTGAGAAGTAGGAAAGATGCCTGTACTAGCAGCTTGCAGATGCTGCTGAAGCACAACAGATCTCCAGAATCCTGGCCCTGCCACTGTTGGCCTGCTGTGCCTTTGGCAAGCCATGATGTCCTGCAAGTTTTTTAATTCCCCAGGAATCCTTTGATCACCTTATCTACTTGAAATGAAGTCATAAGACAGTGCTGCTTCTGAACAAAAGAGTCCAAATCTCGGGTACAGGTATTATTGCAATAAAAAAACCCAGAACAACAACAAAAGACTTTAACATGGTTCTCCCTTCCAAATCACATCCCAGTCAGGCCTCTCAGTCTTATTGCGAAAAATGTAGGATCAATGTAGGATTCAAAGACTTGCGTTGATAAAACAGTTAAACTCAATCAGTAGGAGAAATGCATTGTAGAGCAGAAAGTAATAGCAGCCACTGGAAGAATTGTCAGCAGGCAACAGTTTGACAATGGGAGCTAACCACGTTAACTTTAATTGTGTTAGATTCTTTTATTCTTCCCAAGACATTTTCTTACATTACAATAATGAGACATTTCAAATTCACATGATCTAAAGAATTTCCTTTGGACACGCTGTTATAGCTATCCTCTTCCAGAAAGTGCACAGAGAAGTCAGACAGGAGGAAGGAAAAACGTCAAGGATAATGTTTGCTAATTCATTTTGACCTCCACTCCTCATTTGTAAGGTTCACTCTACTTTCTCTGCCTCTCACTTTTACCTTCTTTCTAATTTAATCTGATCCAAACAAATTATACATGAACAGTCATTTTTGTTGGGGTCTTGTTCACTGAGATACTTAGCAAACAATCAACTGACGAACAAGATAAGGACAGCAAAAGGAAGATAAGCTTTTGTTTATATAGTGGAATCACAGATAAAGACCTAAGCAGGCCTGCACAAACTCAAGAACCCGTGATATTATCTTTTAAGCTATGTCACAGTGGTTGCTTCCATTGTATTTATTTGCTATACAAGCCTAATTTACAAATAATTTAAAATGTACACAATTCCAAACTGGGGTGGTGGGTTTTTTTGGGTTTTTTTTTAAAATGAGGGACAAAGTCTGAAAAATAGATTATTTACTTTTGAACCTTTGTGATTTTAGTCTGGAAACTGCAAAGAAAAAAAATACCTGAACTGACAGAAAGAGAGGAAACAGAAAAGAAGAAACAGATGTGACAGTTACAATATAGGACCCCTTTTTCTCATTAGGATTTAGCTTTATTACTGGTATTGAAGAGCTGGTACCATGACTATTAATGTACTACCGGTTCTATGGATTAAAAGCACCATCACAAGGAGATACGCTTTGCTTTCAAGTCAAACATTTCAAAACACTTTATGAACATTAGAAAATTAAGGCCCATAGCTTTCCTGCAGAGTTGATAGGAAAGATTAAGCCCTCCTCGTGGATAGGCAAACTGAGTTACAAAGCCGTCAGATGATGGCCTGAGGTGAAGCAGCAGATCCAGGTCCAGCAGGGTGGGGAATGGAAACCTGACCTCTTGACACATGCCTCTATTCCCTAACCACAGGACCTGCACTTCTTCTTTAAGAGTCCATGTAAAGTAATAGTCTCTAGATATAAGCCTGTAGAAAATTGCAGCCTCTGAAGATACTTATTTGGCACCTTTCATTAGCACTGCAGCCACACCACTATTTTTTAAAAGCATGCTCCCATTTAAAATACACTGAAAACTATAGCAATTCATTTATTCTTTAAGAAAATACATGTTTACAATTAGAATATAACCAAATATTTCTGTTGATGAATGAACCATATATTTAATTTGATGAATGTGAACTTTACTAACAAGTTTTGCTGAGAAGATATATTTAAATGTTGTTCTGGTGAACATATATATGCAATGTATATTTACAAAAAAGTTGCTGGAATATCTGTTATTTTGTTCTAAACATGGCCTCAAATGACAGTTAGATATGGACATAAGTGTTTTTTCATGTATAAGCAACTTAGAACTTCAGTGTGCAATTTCTCTGTATCAGAGAAAGACCTTTTTTGTGAATTTTTGTGGGGATGGTTTTGTGTATCTGAGGATACATTTCTTTCCTTTGATCTTTAAACCACCACTTATGGAATCATCACTGTGCAGTGAGAAAACTGAAATTTCCTACAGACAATCTAAAGTGGATACACAGGCCAAGAACTGTTCTGTTTGAAACCTTCTGCTGACTGGGAACACTTCACAATTACTGGGACACTCCCGGCCAAGGCTCTGTCCATGGACACAGGTGTTCACACACTTTTTAAAGAACCATGAAAGGAGACACTGTGCTTGTCTGTTCTTATACCTGTCCAGAAGATCAAAGCAGAGGCAGACGTAAAAACTTCACAGTGTTCTGGGCAACAAAACTTAAGGATAGAAATGTAAAATTTGGCTGCTGGGGAGCAGAGCAATGTACTGACCAATGTAACATAAAACCAGAGAACCAAGGGAAAAGAGATATTCAGGGCATCCTGCGGGGAATAAGGTGTGAGTTTGATGCCTTGGAATGTGAGCAACTAATGAAAGGATTCCTGGTGTCTGTGGTGGACACCATGGTCAATACAGTGGGTAATGCTGTAGCAGCCCTGCTTTGAATGTGTGTAGCACAGACTGGCACAGCTGGGGTGAGGAAAGGAGGAGAAGGAGAAGAAACTGGGTGGATGTTAGAAAAGACAAACATCAAACAAGGAGGTGAGGGAAAATGTGAGCCACCCAAAAAAGTCATGCTGTGGGAATGTTCAGGAGAAAGCGGTAATACAGCCTAGCTGCAGTTTGGATGTTTAGAATGAAGGACAAGGATGAGCCGAGGAAGAAATTAGCTTTTAAAGGAAAGAACATAATTCATAAATAAGATCTAGATCTGGATCCAGGTTTCAAACATCCTCTAGTCTGGAGTTTTGGCTCCACTCACAAAGGGAGGTGCCATTCAAGACTGGGTTCAGATTTCAGTCACACTAAAGATGCAAGGTTTTGGTTTGACACCAACTTAAAAGAAAGCCCCATATAAAACAGCTTGGAATTAGGTCTATATAGAGGCCAAAATATAGAGTATTATGGTGATTGATATTTGTTTGGGAGTCAAATTTGTTCTGCATGAAAAAGCCAGGGAAAGGGTTCCTCTTCTCTGATTCACTGAACAGAAGGTAATTGAAAGATCTCTTTATGGCAGGATTTACGACCCCTGAGCCTCAGTCGTTTTGAGCTAAATAATAATGCATTTGCATCGTAAGTGTATCTAATTTGAATTTCGCTTCCTGCCTAAACACTTTGAAAAGATGCATGCCTTGAGGTGTCTGCCTGAATAAAATTCCTGTGGAATTGAGGCTAACAAATAAAGTATGTCGTGGTGCGTTAGAATCTGCTCTGCCCTGGAGAATAGCTCCCCTGATAAACTGTCTGATTTATAATGACAACTGCTCCCACTGTTGTATACAAGTATACCTTACAGTAATGGGGAATTAAAGAGGCTTTCATGTGAACCAAATTTTTAGCTTTGAAGTCAGTGGGAGCTGAGAGGGCTCAGCACCTCGCAGGATTAGTCCCTTGGGAATTAACCTTTTCACCTTACTATAGAGGAAGGATGAAATTTTAAGAAGGGATCTAATGGTGTGAGTGTACTGAGTAATAGGAAGGATAAGAATTCATAACAGTGAGTTACCTTCTACTTCAACAAACACCAGGATCATTCTATAAGACTGCATCACTTTCTCAGCACCTTGTCCCCCCTAAGACTTACACAGAATTAGTTTTCATAGAGAATGTAGCCTGTGGTCCTTTGTCATAAGCGTGAACATAGACGATAAGAGCCTTGGGAAGGGACTTTATGTCTTAAGTTGCTGTGTTAACTAACCCATCAGTTGTGCAAATGCATTACCAGTTTTTATATTTTCCTGTGAGAGACTTTCCATCTGCTTTTTGCCTTCTGTTCACTCTTTGAATTAACAAAAGTGACCATGGAAATCCAATCCATTCTGCAGCTTCTTGGTCAAAAGTGAGTGCATTTTTTCCAGGTATTCTTTTGTTGATGATGATATTAAAAGTGGCTTTTAAATTGACTGTTGTGAAACAAACAGAATCTGCCATTGAAGGCAAAGACAAACTGCTTATAATTAGTTCTGGCAGCTGGAGGATGGCACTCCTGCTGTTTCTGCTGCTGGCACTGTAAAGTACATCATGTCACAATGCATGAATTATCTGAGGTCAGCTCTTCAACACACCCAAATTGCAACCAATTATTAATTAATTAGTATCATTATGGGGCTGCCTTAAGGGCCCTATCTGTCCCCTTGAAACAAATAAAGTGACTAAGAAAGAAAAAGAGGTAGAAGTGATTAGTGATGAGTAAAAAAGGTAATTCTAAGGACAACCTCATACGGGTCTAATCTTGCAAGACAGATACTCAGTAGTTCCCAAATGCTCTTCTCATGAACGTCAAATGCATCTGAGTTGCACAGGAATATGTCACCTGTTGCACGTTGATGTATTTTTCATGAGTAAAATTTTGTTATTAAGACATTACCGTCAAATTTTATTGTTTTTATTATATCTTTCTTCACCTGCTCTTCCTCTGAAGGCTTCATCTACAATACTTCAGGAGCTGCACCTCAGAAGACGTGTCATTATAATGTAAAATAGTGCTATGGCTAACATTTCATCATTTGTCCTCTGGAATGAAATGAAGAACGTAATACTGCAAAGCTTCCCATGCAGCTCGAAAGTTAAATTACTTAAAATGGGGTTTAAAAGAACAAATGCAATGAGAGGGGAAGAAACATGCAGTTTATTAACTGGTGATTACAGGTTAAGAATGAGCGAGACAGCAAGCCTTTAATTCTACTTAAGTGCCACTTTAGGAGCCCAAGTCCTTATTTA
>VZTM01031140.1:960-11710 GCA_013400555.1 Jacana jacana | reverse complement strand
TGCTTCCTATATTGATTTATCACTGAATTATTACTTTTAATTACGTTTTTGATGAGAAATAGTAGTAAGAAGTAAGAATTGAATAAGGACTCCAGGATATAGCCTGCTGAAGACAGACAATGGAAAAGCCTAATATATAATTTTACCATTCTTCTATCCAGTATGCTGGTTTTGCCTTTCCAGTTTTCAATTTATCTACTCAGTCATGATTGTGTTTTAGGATGCCCTTCCAGGGGGCACTTAGACTTGCAAACACAAAGTCTGACCTGACTATTAAGAATGTTATCACCTCGGACATTTCATTATGAAGAAACATCCCAGTGGTTGTAGCTACAGTGTTAAAAGAAACAACATCCCTGTTAACAAATTAATTAATCACTGTAATGAACATGCATTTTCTGTGTTAGATTCTGACTTCTGAAATATACATGTGAGCGGTTCAGAAGCAGTATCTTCTGTCAGGAAAATTGCACCAGCATATGGTTCATATGCACATTAGACAAGAGTGTCTAATGAATGGTGACATCAGGCCTGAAAATGCAATGTCAGCACAGTCTTCCCAAGCAACCTCCACAAAAAGGCAAGATTTTCCACCCATGAGCCATATCTGATCTCCAGTATCCTGATGAGAATCCAAAGCTACTTTTTCCAATACTTGCTAAATTAAATGGAAGAATGCATTTTCCTGTTGATGTTGCACACAATACAAGGCAGCTTTCTGCAAGCATCTGTTGTCCAAAACAGTCTGAAAGAGAGATTCATTATGTTGTGGCAAACTCCACTAAGGAATGAGAAACTTTTTGTGATTTTTGTAGCATTTGGACGTTCATAATTAACCATTCTGCACAGGATTATAAGCTGTGCCTTATGTTCTAATGACCTGTACTTAAATGTAAAAATACATTAGTCCTTCCTGTTGATTATGGTTCCTTTACCTCAGGCCCCCATTGTTCCCTGTTGTCCAGGTGTCTGAAGAAACCATCTAATCTTTATGCCCACTGTGGGGACATGTTTCCAGAACAGCCTTCGGACACCACTGTGATGCAGTATCTGCCACACTGCACCTCACAGTGATCATGTTTGGATAGGAAAACTCAAGGCACTGGGATTTATGGCCAGTTCCTTCGGACAAATATAGACTACAGAAAATCCTTATAACATTCCTGTGGTTTTGATGTGGCATGTCAGGCATGCTTTCTCTTCTCAAGCACTCTGTACATTGTACCACAAGTTACAGACCCAGACATGAGAAGTAACCTGCTATTGATAAGACCAATATTAGATTACTTTCAGAGGAAACAAAGGAAGAGCCGCAGAAGGAAACATACTTCAAAAGTCTTGATTTTTTTCCTGCATCAGATGCAGTGAAGTTAACACACTAGCTCTTAGCAGAACCAATAAAAGATCTGCCTTTTTCCTCAAGAAAACAACTTTCACCACAACCACCTTCAACTGAGTGGAAATTAAAAGTATGTGACACCTTTCAGAAATAGTAACCAAGTAGATAAAAGAACATTTTATTTCAGAAGGGTTTTTTACCATTACAAGCTCTGTGCTATGTGGTTTAGGGCCTCAAATTAGGTTTCATGAAGTTGGGTTTTGAAAGACAGTAGGAATGGAAATATTGTCATGATCTGTGCTCATTATAAAGGGAAATGTTTTGCATTTGAACATTCCCTTCCAGTGTTGTGAGTCCAGCTGACACACTAGGAGTGCCTGAGAGCAGGACTGTGAACCTAGCCAAAAAACAGCTATAAAACCAAGTAATATGGACTACTCTGTTTTCCATTTCTATTTAACGCAAGTGGAAGGTAATAAGAAGAAAACTGAATTAAAAAGTGTTTTGGACCCAACTGTGTTTGGTATTCATGCTTCTTTGTACAGGCATACACTAAACTGTACCTTCCCCAAAATCTTCAGAGAGACCAGTCACTCCATAGAAGTTTATGAAACAATTTTCATGCTGGAGACTAGAGGCCAGAAATACACCCTTTAGGATGCATATGGTCTTGTTTGTCACAGCTTTATGTAGCCCTTTAATATTAGAGTGACTTGTACTCCTGGAGAAGGAGGCTGTGCATGATCACACCAAGTGGATGGTTATCCCTTCAGCTGCTCCTGGCAGCTCTGCCTGACGAGCTCAGAGCTCTGACAGAGATGGTCTAAAACGGCACCACCACATTGAGACCTGTAGCTTCAGCTCCTCACAGCTTTTTGTACTCTTATTTGGGTGTCTAGGGATCAAGCAATTAATAAAAAGGGTCTGCAACAGTGCCCCATCTCCTGCCCAGAGGCTGAAACACCTGTGTTCTTCTCTTCACATTAAGATTAATTTGAAAGGAAAAACATGGAATCCAGAAATATCTCCCAAGTAGTTATGACGGTCCAAGGAATTATTAATAGAACTGGCTCATTTTCTTACCTCAAATATTCTTCCTATCAGAAAGTGAAATTTTGTTAGTAAGAATTGTTTGGTTTTTTTTTTTAAATGGGAAAATTATTGATTGAAAGTGTTTTATAAGAAAAAATATGAGGAAAATATATTTGATTCCAACATAAAATCCATTTTTTACATTTCCACTAGAAATGCATTACATTTTCTGTTAGGGAAAAAAAAAAGTGTAATGTTCCCCGAAAAAATTAAAATATTTCTAGTTACTAGAGATTTTTTTTCCCCACTGTAAATAAATGAATGCTATGTTGACAAGCTGCCTATAAACTTATATCCTTTCCTTATTTCCACTGTCGCACAAAAGTATTGGGACTGACAGCTCTTTAATCTGAAAAGGACTCAGCCATAGTCTCAGATACATTTCTGAAATGCCAAGAAGACGAAACACAACCACATCCTGTTGAATATCTCTGGGTAGTAACGACACTGCAAAACTTTGAGAGCATGTGTCCCAACCAATTAACCTCTTTGACCAGCTTCCTCTTGATTGATGCCAGTTGCCCTATGGAACCTCTAAGTTCTTCCCTGACCATGGGTGGAGAATTTGCTACGTATGCTGCCATTATTTATCTAAAAGGTAAATCTCAATGTTTTTCAAAAAGATTCTTTCAGGTCCTACTCATAACAAAATGCATTTTTCAGACATCAATTTCAAAATAATTATCTATTGACAATGAAATGTAATGCATTTTACTGATGCAGGTGAACCAGAATGGTCAAAATAAGAATAAATCTGATTTTCTTTCCGCAAAGCTCAAACTGAACCAACTATTTCTCAAGAAAATAAGTACGTAATAATGGTGTGCCACCAGAAATTTTCTTAGAGGATTTTAAAAGTTCTTGGTGTTTTTACTTGTCCCATTCTTCCATGACTGGAGATTTATCTTCAGACTTGTATTCCATCAGTCTTGTCCCCATCTCAGCCAAAATGCAAAAAAAGCTGTAGGTCACACTAGTGCAAATCTGTTTGAGTCCTAGGGCCTGATTTCCTCCCTGTTGAAGTCAGGAAGAGCCTGTTAATTGATTTCAAAGGGAGCTGGATGAAGTCCCAGTATCAGGTATAACTCTTTGGAGAGTTTTGGGGGGATAGGGTCCGGATAAGCAGCTAAACAGTTGATACATTACCTGAACCCAATTGAATCGCCAATGCAGAAGGTTCATCCATCATTTCTTTCTGCTCTCCAAGTAGAGTTCAGGGATTTATCTGCTCCTCTTTCATCAGTGAATCACATTACTAACGCGATTATTTAAAGCGATGCAGAAGCAGAGCTCTCCCCAGTGTTTTTAGTGAAGTTGCTTGCAATATGGTAGATAGAGGATACTCTTGAAGGAATACTGAGCACATCTGACATTAAAGGATCCACCAACTCTTTTTCTCTGGTTTAGTTGAACAGAGTCTGTGCTGTCTAATATCACCTTGGCAGTCTTGGCTGGGTATTTAAGCAAGGGACTTCAGACAATCCCTAGCACAAATCCCTCAGAGTCTGGAAAAGTTCAGCCCAGTAACTCGTAAGTTTTCTCTCCAGCTTTTACATTTATACACGAGAGCTTTTCTAACAGGGAATTTTGAACTCTTGCCCCATTTTAGGTAGTTATATAGGAAGGACTATGTTTAAATGACACACCTTAAAATGCATTTTCAGTGAAGTATTTGTAATTTGTACATGTATGTTCTGTTAGCGATCCAACATCTTAGGGAGCTTTATGTTTGAAGCACTTTGGGTCACCTTTAACCACAATTGTGTAACACACAAGGATGCTGTTTCAACTTCAGAGCTCAAGGGTCTTCAGGGGCTGGGGACCCTGGAGTCTTTTGAGTTGGACAAACCAACAGTCAAGTGAGGCCACAGTCCCCAGCCCCTGCCACTCTACTTTCAAAGTGTCTGTGGGTGCTCTCACACTGTAATTTCCTCCTCCATGATCTGACAATGGCAGTGTAGCCACGGGACTTTTTCTCTCTTTTCTTTCCCCGTTCTTGATGCCTCTTTCAGCTTTTAGGCTGCTACACAGTTGTCAGAAGTCTGGCTTCAATGGTCTGAAGGGAGACAGATACTGATAAATTTCCTTTTGATCTCTGCACTGCAAAACCACTCAGCCAGAAAAAAATAGAGGGGTCTGTGTGCGTAGGGGTTGGAGGATGTGAAAGGCAAAAAGCACCCTCTCATGCCAGAGCGAGTATAACTCCCACTTCACATTAGATCTGAAAGAGGAATATAAAGAGTTTTGTATACATTTTGCAAATGAAGACAATGCACTGTAAGAAAATGAAGCCAATGAGTAAAATGGGGGTAATGATACTGATCTCCTTTCTAAAGTGCTCTGAGATCAGTTGATGAAAAGGACTGTACAAGAGCTAGGTATTATTATAGTTAGATCATTGCAATTGCTTTTTTCAAAAACCTTATCTTTTTGTTGCATATTCATCAGGATCAGTGTTGAAAGGTTACAGTTTATAACAACTACTTTGTTATCCTATAAATGAGACTGAAAAAGAACTTTTGTTTTCACAGGGCTCCAGAAATTTACGCGTATCGTTTGAGGATGCCTATATACGGCTGCAGCAGGTGTCTTCCACTCAACTTTTTGGGTCTGCCCTGATCTAAGGCTGAATGAAGACAATTTGCCAGCGATCTGAATGCTGTCAATTGAAGAAGGCAGTATTTAAAATACAAAATGTTAACCTTGACTATGCAGAGTTATCTTGAGCTTGGTCAGCACAAGTCATGAACAGTCCAGGAGCCATACAACTGCGTTAGGGAGCACTGTTCCCAAAACACTCTGGGACACTGTGCTGCGCTAACACAGCTAACCAGCTCTCCAGCTAGAGCACGCTTGTAAGCAGCCATCTCAAAAGCAGGGCAAGCACACTCATGTCTGTTGTGTCTGTGAAGGCATATTCGTATCTTCCTTTGCTGAATGAATCTCAGCGTTGGTACAACTGACTCGGGTTACTGCCACTCGGAGACAGATTATTGCATACTGAGTATGTGCAGCAGAACATACAAACAGATTTAGAATTGGAAGTGTGAAGAAAAAAATAAGTCAAGTGAAAAAGTATTTTTCCTGGCAGAAATACTTTATGCATTCTTTAGTGTATCATCCCATATTACACGTATAAAATAAAAGTGCTATTAGTGCTGGAGTGCTAAAATAGTGTGCTAATAAAAATGGACAGCAAAATACTAGCTATGGAGAGTGTGAATCTTACATATAGAGTTGTAGAATCACAGAATCATTCAGGTTGGATAGGACCTTTAAGATCATTGAGTTCAACAACTGAGAAAACCACCTTCTTTTGGTGAAGAAATTTTTCCTAATATCCAACCTAAACCTCCCCTGGCACAATTTGAGACTGTTTCCTCTCTTCCTATCACTTGTCACTTGGGAGAAGAGACCAGCCCCCACCTCTCTACACCCTCCTTTCAGGTAGTTGTAGAGAATGATAAGGTCTCCCCTCAGCCTCCTCTTCTCCAGACTGAACAACCTTGGTTCCTTCAGCTGCTTCTCATAAGACTTGGTCTCTAGACCCTTCACCAACTTTGTTGTCCTTCTTTGGACATGCTCCAGCACCTCAATGTCTTTTTTTGTGGTAAGGGGCCCAAAACATGCAAAGATTCTGGCTGAATTTCTGATAGGTTGTGAAAGAGAGCAGAGTGAGTGGTAGTAAAGGACTTCCTACAAATTTTCTCTATTTTACTGTATGAAAAAAACCTTACAGCTTTAAAATTGAGGTATCTCAATGTCTCAATGTAAATGTTGCATTTCCAGTCATCCATGAAAAATCCTTTATGTTTGTAAGGGAAACAGTTTTTCCAGAGATTTACGAAGCCGAAATTCAAAAGTAGTTTTATTATCTGTTGGGATTTTACAGAGTTTAATAGATGCATTATTGGGACAGGGATGAACTTGATATTTGTTTATAATAGTTGTAATGGATCATCCAGTGCCTCCATGTAGGCAAGCAACAATCTCCAGACTCAAAACACAAGTCCAAATGAAAAAAGGTGTAGCAGTTTTGCTGAGCTTGCACATATGTAGCTATATGTGTGTGCAGAAGACTTCAAACTGAGAAGTGGAGCAAAGCTCAGGAATAGATTGAAGACATAAAAAGAACCAATGCTAGTATATGCCCTAGAAGAAGTCTACAGAGAGTGTTTTTGGTTGGGTACTGACTGGTGGATGTATTATTTCTGGTAGCTTGGATCCTGATGGTTCCAAAAAAGCAGGAATTTCTTTCTTGGAAATAAACTTTCTCAGAAATAAACATAAAAGAAAAATTACCCCATCAATTTCTCCATCCAATGGGAATAACCTATGAGATCTCAAAATATGGCTTATTACCCAGATCAAAAAGGGTAACCATATGTTTCTCACTATCTTTAATTACAAAGAAGAGTAAATTGCTGAAATAGGCCTTAAATTCAAACAATTCCAATAAAAATAGGAGTCTGGTTTATTAACAATTATGTGCATTTAGATACAGCTGTAATTCTGTTAAGCCTTTAAGGTATGGCTGTTATTACTAAAATGAAGTGGTGCCTTAGTCATGCACTGAGACCCCACCGTGGGAAGAGTTCTTTGAAGAGCGGATGAAAAACACAGTCTTGCCTCAAAAATCATCTAAAGATAAGACAAAGGAACAGATTCAGACAAGTGAGTACAAGGACACTAGGCAATATTTGCTTAATTTAGTAAAAGTAGTAATAAGCAAATGTCAAAGTAATCTAGCAATTGCCTCATTATCCACCGGTAACAAGGAACCAGAAGACTGTGAAGAAGCCATATCATGTCAATGTTTGTGGATAGTTTGTCCCAAGCATAATGGACAAAGCAGGGAAAAGAATGAAGGCATGTGTTTTGAGATTTATTATGTGAGTATAAATTGCTGAGAGTGCCATTATGTTCCTGTTACTGTTTGTGAGTCAATATTTGAAAATGAATGAGAGATACTAAGCAGGATGGGGATATGTGGTTTAAAGATTTGAAAAAACTTTGGCAATCGTCATTTTGGTAGAATACAAAATGTGTCGGCTGGAAGATGTTCTATGACGGAATCAGAGGAGAGAAGCTCACCTTTTCTTTCAGTGAACTTATGAAGTAAAAAGTAAGTAGTGTAACTGCTGGAGAGACAAGGGTGGGGAGATGACTGTGGGATAGACTGATGCAGGATTGTACTGAAAGGGGCAAGTGACAAAAGCTATAGGAAGAATAATGAATAAAATGGAAGACGGGTAATCAAGTGACAGTATGGGGCTGCTGGAGAAAGCAGAGTTCTGAGGGGGAGAGAGCCACCACAGCATCTCTGCCTCAAGGGAAAGGAGAGGAAGCAGGGGAGGAGGAGGGAAAGCAAGTCAAAGCAGAAGCCTTTGATATTTCTTCTCCAAAGATGTCGGTGACAAGTCACCTAAGGAGAGAGAGAAGTGGATAAAGGAGGCTGGAAAGCTTAAAGAGTGAGACAGAGATGTGGAAAAAATTACTGGGATTAAGTATATTTACTCTGAAGAACATTACTCAAGGAAATGGGAAAACTGGAGGAGAAAACGCATCTATGGTGCAGGAAGGCCACCAACTCATACTGTGTTGTGCAAGACCAAGAAAAGAGGGAAGAAGTAACAGGAGTGAGTTAGAGTTATGCTGTCAGAGAAGGGATAAAAACAAAATGAAGAGCAGAGGACAATGAATCACAGAAGCAGGAATCACAGAGAGGGACGGGAACAGTGCGTGAGGCAGAGAGCTGGTTTCCTGCAACTTTGCTAGTCAGGCTTACAGATTGTTCTGGCCTCAGCTCAAGAAGCAGTTCATTTTTGTGAAGCTAACCACATAGTCCTATCATGCAATCGGTTGGACCTTTCGTTGTTTTCCCTTGAACATCATCTCTCGGGCATGATTTCTGTAGCACCTTTAAGAGGTCAAAGTTAAAGAACAATAGTTTGGTAAATGGCCATCTGTTGCTGTTTGCCTGGTCCAAAAATGTCTCAAGTAATACAGTTAAACTTAAATTTGGAAGCAAAATTCTTTCTTACATCAAAACTATAGAAACACAACAGAGAAAACACACTTTAATAATAAACAGAAAATGAAAACCACTTGAACCACATGTATGTGTTTTATTAGTGACTAAAATCAATGGTATGTTGCAATTTAGTTATGGGGGCTGATTTAGTATCATGTTATGTACCAGTTACATAGACATGTGCTACAGGCTTAGCCATAAAAGTGTGGAATGCACCACTAACAAATTCAATTTCTTGCTCTTAACTGCTCACAAAACTCCTCTTCTTCTAAAGGGAAACCACACATCATCTCTTATAAAGAGCTCAGTCAAAAGGAAAGCCAAACTAAAGACAGTCCTTAACGGCCCACTGGACCCTTACTAAAACTATATATTTTGGGGGAAAAACCAAAGAAAAGGAAAAACAGGAAAGTCCCCCCTGATTCTTAGAAGAAATCGCTGTTCTTAACAGAGTGCAAATATTGCAATGAGATATCCATGTCACTTGGAAAAGCTGAATGAGTTAAGTGTCTAAGAAAATGCTGACAGATACTTTTCTTGTCATTCTGGTTAAAGAAGCGAAGTACGTTGCTGGCTCAATAATACGTTAAGGATTTCCCTCTTTGGCTTTGCATTGGAAGTTATATTTTCAAGTAACTTGTTTATTAGGACAGGCATCTAAAGGAATAGGCCTTACTTTGGAATGCGGTGTCACTAATGCCAAGAAAATTAAAGCATAGACATTTTCACAGATATGTGCCTAAATGCCTGGTCTTGGCCTGCAGCCATGGCTATCTTTCAGCTGTCACGCTGCCTCATGGGAATTGTAGCTTGAGTGACTCGAGCCTGATTCTCCTTCACGGGCTGAACTTCCAATAGAAATGGTCTTGAATGCCCATGTCAGACAGTTCCTATGATACTTTGTGCAGCAAGCCAGAAAGGAGATGTGACCTTGACCAGGGAACCCTGACTTTAGAGGAGAGTAAGACCTCTGAATTTGAAGCATTATGGCAAATGTGTGCTAACACCAAATTGATCCCAAAACAAAATACGTGGCTAGAAGAGACCTCCTAGGTGTCCAGACACTGTCCCAGCAGCATTTCATATAAAAGCGCTGCATAGCTTATCATACTTCAAGCATGATCGAATCCTTTCATAAAAACAAGTCTTAATTGTACAGTGACTGCACACTGACCACAGGCTGGATCTTTCCCCATAGACCACCTTTTTCCATGGAGGAAACCAAGCTGTAAGTTTATGAGCAGTGTGTGAAAGAAGAATGACATTNTTGCTTTAAAGCGTAGTTGTAAGATAGGAATCTAATGGCTATGGAAAATAAATTGCACAGGAAGGGACCACCGTGGAAACTAGTCATCTAACTGCTGCTGATTTTTGGTTGTAACTAAGTAATCCAGAGCTACCCAGGCATTGGAAAGTCGATGATGTTATCAGTTATTACAAGTTTACACTGAGATTGGCGCACACACTTCAGCTAATTCAGACCTTTGCTGTGCAAAGATTTCTACTGAGGAAATGTCAGACCTGCTCTCCTCACTTATTTGTGAAAACTAAGTTTATTTTAGCAAAGCTTTGCATCAACACAACTATATTAATCTGTAAATATTTTAATTATATTTAGTAGATTCCTTATGTCAGTAAGGTAGTACCGACTTGAGCATTTACTCAAATTCACTTACATTCAAATTTCCTCAAATACATGTAGGTGGTATATCTGAAGATGTTTACAAGCCATGCTTCCTTTGATGTGGATGCCTTTCCTGAGAATATAATTTCTGTTGAGGCACAGTAGCATGATTTAGAGCACAAGGAGAATCAAAACTTAAAATATTTAGACTCAATTTACACTAGTGTGTGAGATGTGCTAACAGGACAGTGTAACTACAGCATATCTAGCTTTTCTCTAGGCAAAAAGTATGACCTTAATCTCTCAGGAAGGATGTGAGGAAGCTCACAATATGCAGCATCTATGAGAAAAGAAATAACACAAATTGTTAAAATTGCCTTATAAACTTGGTATTACTATTGCTTGCTTAGGCGAAGGAAGGAATCCCCTTAAACACTGAAAAGATTTGGCAATCCCTTGTGAAGAAGTTGGTGTGTAACCTGTGTGGCATTGGGTCCTTTAAAAATGCCAGTATTATTACTCTCTTCTTGATGTGTTAAGTTTTCTTTTGGGTTTTGTCCCTGGAATAATCACGTTTCCGAGAATGCCAGAAGTAATATAACAACAACAAAAAATTACGGTCAGTCTTTTTTTAAAGGCTTAAATAAACATGTTGCAGTGA
>VZTM01031138.1:271497-307501 GCA_013400555.1 Jacana jacana | reverse complement strand
CATACAGTGAATAGGAATTAAAAATGCCCTTCTAAATTAGACAAGGCATGATTATTATTGCTGATATCTTGAGGTTTTAAGATAAACCAAAAACCTGTTAAATTCCATGAAAATATAAAAAAAGTATAAGAAAGGAGAAAGAAAGTGAAAAATTACAGCAGTCACAGAATAGCCAAATTGAATAGATATTTCTTTTATGGAAAAAATGTGGTTTAGATTTCCCTTTGGAGTCCTCTTCTTAAATGACAATTTTCAGGAACTGTTAGGAGAACGCAAACTCCAAAAAAAAGTACATTGAAAGTATTTCTGTTCACTCTGAGATACTTATATTTATGCTCATAAAAAGTTCTCCTTCTTTTTTTATATCGTGCCCAAAAGTGACCCCAAAAATGAAAGCATTGTTGCTAAAATTAATTTTTGTTTTAACTGACACCTAGAAGGGCATTTTCTTTCCCACCAGCTATGCACTGTATTAAGTTTGTCAGTTCTCCAGAGCACTGCTCTGAAGTGGATTTTTATTTCTCCTCAAAAAATAGAAGCTAAAAATAGTATTAAAAGAAGCATTGCCATTTGGAAAATGAACAGACCTCCCTTAAATAGATAAAGCTTATCTGGTAACAATTACACTTATATTGAATAAGTTAACATGTAGCTTCTTCATCAGCCCTAGTTAGAGCATGGTGAGGATTGGCTTTCTTAACGAATTTGATGTGAATACCTTGTATAGCATGCATCTGTGGCTGCAAAGTTCAAAATTGTTCAGACAGAGAACTATCTTCATTACTTGTCCCCATATGAAAATTCTTTCTCCTCCCAGTAGCTCATGGGACCAGGCCAAGCCAACTCAAACACACCTCGTTGGCTCTTATAGTTTCATTTGTGGCTTCACCACAAATTTAGTAAGTCACAACCATTGATGGTCATGTAACAAAATGGCTGCCACGGACCCACATACTAACACAGAGTCTTGTTTTCTTTCCTTACCCTCAGCTACAGAGGCTTCAGTCCCAGAATACCTTACAGGGACTAACAGCACCTTTGCTTCTCATTAACAAGAGCCTATGCTAAAGAGCATCCTTATTCTCAGCAATTAAACATATTTCAGATGTGCACATGGGCTGTGGTTATTCCTTAACATAAACATATTGGAGTATGAAGAAATTTGACTTTTCTGAGCCACTGTCATCTTGCCACCCGTTTCATTTTAAAAGCAACAGTAGCCACTTCATGGGTGTGCAGATCCAAGTTTAACAGGATTCCTTGGGGGACAATAAAAAGGCACATCAAGAGTGAAGCTTCAGGGACACAGACTGAAGGCTGACAAATATTTTCCACATGCTGGGTGCTTTGGGGAAAAGCAGGAAAAGCAACAGCAGCCTTTGTATCCTTGACCCTTTGCCTACTGTGCATTCTGGACAATCATATGCATGCAATCAGAGCCTAATGAGAGCCTGCATGACTTGCCAAAGCAAAAGTTTGACCTCAATCAAAAAGTGATTTCTGCAGAGACGAAGAAGGATTAGGAAAAATGTATTCCAGTGTCTCATTAGGCCAGCGTTAACCAAGCCGAGGAAGTTATCTTGCCCCTGTAGAATCAATATTTTATTAAAGAAACCCCTGCCGAAGTTCTGAATTACACAACCAGGTGCTGTGCCAAAAAAACTCTCAGTGGCATGGTCACATCAGATTCTTCCCCACTACAACAGGGGGTATGGCAACCGGTTACGTCTGCGCTGAACTACCGCTGGGGTTGATTTTTTGGCTGAATCCCAGGGGAGATTCTATGAGACCGATAACAAACATTTTGGTTGGTTGGGGAATTTTAAGGAAAAAAAGCCCAAGATAGCTACAGATTTCAACTGTCTCAATGTATCATGCGACTCAAAACTCCTCAAGGTTTGTGAGCTCCAGGTATTTCATAGTGCAATCTCCACATAGAATTTAAATATGCTATTTCAGTTGGGAATGTAATCCTGCCCTCATACAAGCAGCACTCTGCAGAAGACACTAAACATTCATCTCACACTGTAGCACTGTAAGTAAAGTAGCATGTCTAATATGCTTGCTAGCAGCTAATTTAACAAGATTGCAAAGAGAAGCTTGGAAAAGGAGCAAAAAACAATATTGCATTTTTCTTCACAGAACAGCTGATGCCTGCGTCCACAGAAAACTACTTAGCTTAAGAGCTGGAAACAACTTCTCAGGTGCACAAGTCAGATTGCAGACCTGTACTTCTGTGCTCCACTTCTGCCCACCAAGAAAGCTACTCTGTGCTACACAAATGAGAACAAGATGTTTATGGCATGAACTCAGTTAACTTGTGGAGTGCTGAGACATAGTGTACATTCAGGGGTTGGGCACCATTAACGCTAATGAAAGGCTAGGATGTACATCCACAAGTTTTTACAGATGATGCATTAATGGATATGTATCATACTTCCTAAGGGCACTAAATCAGCAAAACGGCAAACCCAAAATTAGACAGCTCTCTGGAACACAATACATTGAACTTGTTCCTTTGAGCAAACAGTTTTGTGTAGGGGAAATCAAAACTTAGGAAAATATATATGTGCAATAAATATAAGGATAAGCAAAACAAAAGGCTCTGCTTCTGACCCTGTGTAATGAAATTTTACGTTTAGTGTTTGCAGTCTTTGCAACTTGCTGGGGTTTGGGTTTTTCTTTCTTTCCTTCTTTTTTGTGATGGGGTGGGGGTGGGGTAGGGTGTAAAAGCCCAGAGGAAAATAATGAAAACAAAAAGAAAAGAGAAAAAAGAATCATAAAAGCATTTGAAGAGGAAAATATGGCACTCAAACATAGCATGCCCAACAAAAGAAATACCATACAGCATAGTCATATACCAGCACTAAGTGATTCAAGAGTGCCCCTCCTGACTGTTACTGTCACACTGCTGTAACAATGGCTTGGCACAAGGGGAGAGGAGAATATATTTTACTTTTTTATTCCTTTTTAGCGGGCCATAAGTCTGTCTTCAGTTACACATGTGCAATGCTGCAGTTCTTCCATGGGGCCTTGGGTTGCATAGTCACCTGTAAATAATATTTCTGTTCAGGCAACTAAACTGCTAAAATAGAACAGCACAAGTAATTTTCTATTTTGCCTGAAGCACCAGCCTGCCATCAGGCCAGAGGAACCAGGCATCTAGCCCTGCCACAGCCAGCACAGACAGGGCCAGGACAGATACCGTGCACAGCTGTGTGGCAATGCCACCAGCTGGAGCTGCTTGGCTGTCCCTTGGCTCTGGTGGAGGCAGCACCAGGGCCTGCATCATGCTGGAGGCCCTGTGCCTCCAAGGAATAACAGCCACCATAAGATCCCAAGAGCCTGAGAGACACACAGTCATTAAGCATGCACCATGACATGGGAACTGACAGCACTCATTTTTCAGATTCTGGGTTAGTCATCTGAGCACTCAGCCTAACAGTGATCCTGCACAGATTTGAATCCACCCAGGTTAGGGGAGCTCCCTTACATGGACTTCACAAGACAAGGTCTTATTAATCACAGAATTACAGAATCACAGAATATGGTGTTGGAAGAGACCTCCAGAGATGATCTAGTCCAACCTCCTTGCCAGAGCAGGTCCACCTACAGCAGGTTGCACAGGAACTTGTCCAGGGGGGTTTGAATATCTACAGAGACAGAGACTCCACCAGCTCTCTGGGCAGCTCGTTCCAGTCCTCTGCCACCCTCACAGGAAAGAAGTTCCTCTTTATGTTTAATGGAACTTCCTATGTTCAAGTTTGTGCCCATTTCCTATTGTCCTGTCACTGGGCACCACTGAAAAAAGACTGGCTCCTTCCACTTGACACCTACCATTTAACCATTTAACTATTTATAGGCATTGATCAGATCTTCCCTCAGTCTTCTCTTCTCCAGAGTAAAAAGACCCAAGTCCCTCAGCCTGACCTTATAAGAGAGATGCTCTAGGCCCCTAATCATCTTTGTGATCCTCTGCTGTACCCTCTCCAGCAGTTCCCTGTCCTTCTTGAACTGGGGAGCCCAGAACTGGACACAGTACTCCAGATGAGGCTTCACCAGGGCAGAGTAGAGGGGAAGAATAACCTACCTCAACCTGTTGGTCACACCCTTTCTGATGTACCCCAGGATACCATCGGCTTTCTTAGCCACTGGGCACATTGCTGGCTTGTGGTCATCCTGTTGTCCACCAGGACTCCCAGGTCTTTTTCCAGGTCAGTCCCCAGCCTGTACTGGTTCATGGGTTATTACTCCCCAGGTGCAGCACCCAAAAAATCAAGCCCTGCCAAATGGTGTCTTCCTTTGCCCTGTTGAAGATGACTGGCTATATATAAAGACACACAGGATAGTAGGACAAAGAAAAACGGTTAATATTAAGTCTATCAATCTATCATTTATGGCACCTTGACAGTATCTAGAAATCCTTCCAGGCTCTCAGAGTAATTATTTTTTTTTTCTTATTAAATGATGGTTTAATGTAAAACATGCAAAAATGCAGAAAAGCAGACTAACACAGAGAACTAAATTTGAAATAGAAAAGGGTCAGCCCTGCACAGTTCTTTGGAAAGGGTACCACTTATCAGTGTTCACATTAAAACTTTCTGCAATGGGAAAATTAATCACCCAAAAAGCAGATGGATTCAAGCTGATGGAGATGCACTGATTTAGGTATTGAATCTCCAGGCAGAGAGACTGTGGTTTCAGTATTCTCTATTGGGACATCGTGAAGGAGCTCTACCCTGTTCATCACTGAGAATTTTGATTTCCCTTTTGAAACCTCAACAACTTGCTGTACATCTCAACTGCATTGCCTCTATTCAAAGGCAGGGTTGTTTATTGCAGGGTTTCTCAATAACATCTTTCCATTCCAGTTATCCCAGCATAAAGAATTAATTTTCTCACCTTAGCTAACATCCCCTTTGGTTCTAGTTGACATGGTTTGGTAATACTACAAAATGTAATGGAGGCTTTAATATAAAAAAAACAAGTCATCTCAGTAGAAATACATTTCTCTATAGCATAGTAGACACTAGTAACTTAATACATTCCCTGTATACTGCTACAAATATTGGAAAACTCTTATCTCTGAGAAAAATTTAAGCAAAACTGTGTCTGTAAGTTTTCACATAGGTTGCTACCAATAGGTTGGCATTTCTGTGACTTCATCAAAAGAAGGCATAAAGACTGCAACCTAAGTATCCTGCCTCATTTTCATTGGAATATCTGTAGGGAGAGGACTGTGATTTCCTCAGTTCTTTTAATGGAACTAGAATCCATTACTTCAAAAATGGAAAAACAATATCATCTTGATTTCCCTTGTGATAGCTATTTTATATAATAGAATGGAAGTATTATTAGTAATACCACTGTTATTAAATGAAAAATTGCCTCTGTTCTTTGAATGATTTTCTGCCTTGGAGGACAACAAAGAAGCAGAGCGATCAGAAAGGAGTTGAAACAAATGTAGATTTTCCATACTTTGGGCTTAACTGAATCCTAGTATTTAGCATGTATGGTTCTGTCCAACTGGGAGAGCTGTGCATCATCATGAGCAGCCGAATTTACTCACTTTACTTTGAAGGGGTTAACATCTGTGCTCTGACAAAGATTCCCCAGTTCCATTAATTACAAGGGGCTTTGTAAGCAAGTAACCATTGTTTTAAGATTACTCTTGTAGTCGACAAGGAGATAAGATAGTCATAGACCAGAGCTAGTTTTCATTTTCATTTCCTCATTTTATTAGGTTTGAAACAGTGAGAGTGGGCTGCAGTGATTAGTACAAACAGGAGAGCCACACTTAAAAGCTGTTAGGGTTTTTGTGTATCTGCTTAAGCTCCCCAGGCTAAGAAACAAGTCTATCCTTGCATGTTTACAATGCCTGCTAAGCATAACTGACAAGGATTTCCAGGCCCAGCTCGAAGGGCAGAGTTCTTGTCCAAGCCTTGGTAGCTTGTGTCAGATTTTTTATATTCCGCTCTGCTCTGCTATCAACAGCCATAAAAGGGTCCCCCTCAAGATAAGCCAAAACGCTGCTGCTAACCTCTTCTGTTCTACTTGTGGCTGTGTGCTACCTTCAGCTTAAGCCCTTCCCCTTTTTCACTGTATCCAGCACAAATTTCTTGGCCTTATCTTCAAAGCCCATCAAAATTTCACCCCGCCCTACCTCTCCCAGTGGGTCCCGAGCCGGGGTTAACTCCCACTTCGCTTCACAACGCTACACTTTGTGCTCTGTCCCACTCACAAGCCCTTACCACCAAAGTTTTGAGTCAAATGCGTCTCCTGCCCTATAACCTTCACCCTCCCAGGCCTGCAGCTCACAACACAGGACTGAGCCATATTTAATGGTCCTGACTACTGGTTGGAGGGCTCCTTCAAAACAGGGGTGCCTTGCTCTGGGGTGCTGCCAAGGGGTTGCAGGTACACTTCTTCCAGCACCAGGACTGCCCTCTTCTCCCTTGAAGTGTTTGTGCAACTGCAGCCTCACGTTCCATAGATAACAGGATCTCAAGCAATGTTGGTATTATCAAGTCAGGTTTATTATAGTGCAATGAGGTTTAGGGATTTAGAGATTAGTGTGCGGAAGAATTTATTCTCTTGCTTTTCTATCATTTAGGTCAGAGTGTAACCTCGGTTATCCAGGGAGATTTCTCAACAAGTACATTTATTATTGTTTGGCATCTGACTCGGCAGTCTGATCCTTAGCTGTCAGAGATCCCCCATCTATATCACTTTTTCCATTGCCGGGCAGTGCGGTTGATTGGCGCTCAACTTGCAGCTTGTAAAATAAGAGCACATTACTTCACACTGTGCCTGTGCTCCTGAGCAAACTCCCAGCAAGATACCACGTACAATGTTTGCAGAAAATTGTTGACACTTCCCCTAAATGTGCTGGCTGCTAGTGTGGGCTTGCATATCTATCCACCTAATACTCAGGTTTGACAGTAATGTGTATTCAGCATGTCAGGGGAGGTGGTACTTAAAGATACTGGCACGAGCAAGGCAGGTGGAGCCTAGGAGGCTTTTCCATTGCCAGGAACAGCTGCCCTTTTTACACAGTCTTTCCCTTTTTTCTTTTTTCTTTTTTTTTCCTTTTTTCCCTTTTTTTCTTTTTTGGTGTGTGTGTACACTGAAGATTTGCTTCATTGGAAATGCTTCCAGGAAAGTAACATTTCTGTCTACACTCCAAGTGACTTGTATAAGATTTGGCCATTGGCATTTCAAACCTGATTACAATTTTAATGAGATTCATATGAGCACCAAGCCAGCCAGTTCAGTGGGCTATCTAAAGCTTCGTTATGGAGACATCCTTTTAGCCACATCAATCAGTCTCACAGAATCAGGGTGCCAGTGCTGGATGGAGATCTTCCACCTGAGCTTGCATTGTTCAGAATTAAAATTGAGATGAAATTTTTAAGCATATCTTGAAACTGTGAATTCTATTTATCTTTTCATTATAACAAAAATAATTTAACTTTCAGGTTTCCTGTGCATGTCATACATGATGGATAATTTGGCCAAAGCAAGAACTAGGTCTGGCACAAAAGCTGTGTGCAAAATAGCTATTCTTTTTGGACTCCTTTATGTGAGTAAATAGAAGCAAGTGAACTATTAATTCACTTCCTGATCCTATTTGTTATGTACTTATGGCAAGGACATGCGGAGGTTCAATTATTAAGAAAAGGAAAAACTTACCAATCCAATGTTGTCTACAGTTATTAATTCTCACGGATCATGATTCATCTTGTCAGAGGACTTGTCCATGAGGGCACCTGGCTTTGCCATGGCTTTCCTTCTCTAATTTTGTTTGCTTCCTTTGTTTTTCTTCCCTGTTAACAGATATTTGCCCTGAATCTATTTGGATTATAAATGCCCAGTGAGCTAAGACCTGAAATGGAAAGTTGATGTTAGAAGATACTACCAAAATGAATCTCACCAAAAGCAAATGGGACACATCTCTAAGTCCCAAAGTGAGACTATTGTGTTTTTTAATCATTGTCACAATTAAAACATAGTCTTGCTGTCTCACACTTTTCCCACCAAACCCCAGAAAGATGCACTCTACTTCTTTTGTTTTTAACACTGATGTCCTTCAGCTGCACCAGTGGTTACTGGTGTTCTTGCATTCTCAGGGAGTAGATGTATATTTGAGGTGCATTCTGGTGAAGGTACTTGAAGGAAAGGATTGGTTATGAAGTTGCAACTTGCTGGCCATATTCATTAAGCTGAACAGCCAGATGCATCTTGATTTCTAGGTTGAAATTCTCAATGGCACTTATGTATGCATCACTTATGGCTAGATGTACTCATACTGTTAGGACACCAGTTATGGCCACAGTTAGAGTACACAATTGAGCCTGTAAACTTCACCGCAAAGAAGACTGCTTTGTGTGCCACCCAGCAGCACATCCATGATTTTAGGCTGGTACAGTAATCCAAAAGGTAATAGTGTGTATATATACATGCATACATGTGGTGTGTGAGTGAGGAAGTTATAAGTACCTAAACACTCCTAAAGTTACCTTATATGCATTTGCCACTAGAATGAGTCCTGATGAGCATAGAAGATGGGACTTTTTAAATACTGGGTAGTGCAGTGGCAGACAAATCATACCAAATATCACAATACTTTCCATTATACACTAATCACCACATTTAAAATTGTTATCATCAGATTATGTGGATGCATGATTCACAGCCCACTCCCTGTCTCCAAAGAATCGGTTTTTAAGCAGGCTGCCACGCGCCTACTGCACCTGATTGTTTCATCGGCACATTCCAGCTAACAAAGGCGGACGAGCCGGGGCAGAGCCCGAGACACTGATACACTTGTTCTATCCCCACAGGTGTAGCAGCCTTCTGTTTTGAAAGCTTCTGGGTGTAGGCGTTAGGGCTGCATTCTTTCTTTAATTTGTACTTGCTTCTTTGGGAGTCGGATGGAACGTCAGCCAAGTAAGGAGTGCACAGAAGGAGCAAAAACCCGCCTCGAAAAAGCCCTGCTAGGACACGGACCGTTACGGCAGACCCTGAGCCCTTGCTCTTGGCCAGAAGAGGAGGAAAGGTGTTAACATTAAAAGCTTCTTCCTATCCCCATGTATTTTCAGTCAGTATTGCCAGCGGAAAATATGTTCTGTATAACTTACAGCAGGCAGGTCCATGTGAATGTATATTTTATGTATACTTATTGATACAAGCCATTATGTACATGGCAGTATAGGTGAACATTCCATATATTTTATGTATAATTTTTAGAAGCAGCTATTATTTGTATGGGACTACAGAAGTACATATTATTTTATTGTCAAACAAGCGGAGGGGAGACCACATTCTCTTCCCAGTTTATACCACCTCAGGCCAGAACGGACGACTGTACCCATCCAATCTGACCTCTTGCACTCTCACTCACTAATTTCCTCAGTTGCACCAACTCTAACTCTGAAGTCCTAGTCCCCCAAAGCCAACAGTCTTCTAGATTAATGCTCGGGCAAGGTATTGAATTGTTGGCACAGAAAACTGGCCAAAAATGCTTGGCACTTAAGGAGCTGGAGGACAGCTGTGTCAGAGGTGAGACATCACTTTCTGAAGGGAGGAGAGAGGTCACTCGACACACCACACAGCCACTGCTACTTCTGCTGAGGTGGCCCACAGGATTTCTTGCAACGAGTCTCGTGACAACCACCTGCTCACCAGGGGTTTTATGGAGTTTTACCAGTTTCTTGCAGATTAAATTACTTTGTCTGCAGTGCACTGGAGCCCTTAGCCAGCCAATTAGCAAACTCAATTAGTTCACTGATGCTTACAAAATGTTTGTGAGCAAACTGAGATTTGTAGGAAAATTTCATTTGAACAGGAGCAGTTTTTCATGGTCCATAAAAGGTAGTGTAAGATGTGCAAATCTGACAGTCATGACTCCGGCTCATAACTCAGTGCTCTTTGTTTACTTCCCCACAGATGGAGCTAAGATATTACCTTCACATTTATTACACAAAGTATTCAGGAAGATAGACTTGTTGCAGCTCCACCTGTTTTTAAAGACAGCTTCAGATAAACACAGAATTTTGCAATTTGAGAAAATAGCTTACAAATATCTTCTTTCTATTTCCTTTTTTTTTTTTTTGCCAACCCAGAGTTCTGTTATCTTATACTTATTTTGATAAGTTACCTTCAGCTTTTCTGTCTGCACACGCAAGGAAACAAATCCAGCCCCACTTCCAATGCAAGTTTAGACAGCATGGTTAAATTAACAGCTTGAACATTAGAAAAGAGATTAGGATAATTAATGCCAAGATGATAGAACTAGGAATGTTTTGTACTGTAGGTAGGGCCACTATTTGGGAGGCCAAAAGAGGAGTTTTACCACCAGCTTGCAACAGGTCCTAACAGTGGAGCCTGGAAACTGGAATCACATTTCCCTGAAATGCTAGTCACGCTGTCAAAAGCACGTGCCAGAATCTGGTCTTCCAAACTCTGATAGAAGAACCTGAAATGTGCCCTGTTTTCCCCATTTTAATGAGAAGAGTTATTAGATGCCCATGCTATTCTAGAACATTAAACATTTTTTTGGATTACTTTGTGTTCTTCAGCTCAGAGTTGGCCATAGAAACACAGGATTGACACCTTAAAAAACAGAGTAGCTACTATCTAGCAAAGACCCAGAAAATAAGTCAGGGTTTTTTTGGAATTAAAGAAACATTTTATTTCCTTGCTCCAGGGCCTGTTCAATGCCCTCCCTGAAGACACTGAGATCATGAAATAATTAAGACCATATTTCTTGACCTGGAATTATTATTTACTGTCAAACTGCCAGGTTCTTTGCACAAAACGCACTACATAAAATTATACTGGGAATTAATGGCACTGGTTATACAGACCCAGTCAAATTTCAGGAAGAGAGTTTCAAAGCCAAGGGGAAAGGAAGATGCTTGATTCATGTCTGAACCATTTACAATGTACAAACATTGTAAATAAGTAAATAAGATGGACAAGAACTTTAATATTTTAAGATCTATTTTTTCAATATAAGCTTTGCAAAGTCCAGTTTCAGAGTTCGTCAGCCTTCCCAGATCATGTAGTTGTAAAGTCAGCTTCATAAAAACAATGAAATCACCATTCCCAGCCTCATGATAGTGCTTGATTTGTACAGAGGTGTATTGATGCTTATCCAGAAGGTCCTCAAGGGATGCTGGGTAGGCTAGAATCTCACAAGAAAAGTCAAATTTCTCCAGAGAGACCCTCTAATCCTCCTGAAAGGAACTAAAAGATGGGAAATTCTTTTCATTAAAATAATGAGTTTGGTCGTCCTCTGTCTTAAGCTGAAGTTTACTGTTATTTTGTCTGCAACTTCCTTTGCCAGATGCAAGAAAAAGGGATTTTAGAGAAAAGGTTGTGGAGCAGAGAAGAAGGGATGCTGAAAGTTAGATCTGTGGTTAAATCAGTAAGTAGAAATGTGATGAGAACTCAACATCCTATTAGTTCTCATTCACATCACTGGAAATTTAATGCACTAAAAACATTTCCATTTCCATAGCTCTTACCTTGGCACCAGAATACAGCTTATCAAAACCTTATGTTCTTTAATTGTAATGCCCAATGTGAAAGGACATGAAAAGACTCATGTTCAGAGGACACGGCTGCCACCCATCCCCCCCAAGCCCCACTTCTAATAATGTCCATAGAGCTGATCACCCTAAACCGGGGTACCCAGGAGCATTCATTTCATTTGAAAACAGAGACTTTCAGTTCCCTAATCTCTGCATCCAAGTGTGAACCTAGAGTGGAAGACAAGTCAGTGACTCGAGAATTGCCAGAGCTAAGACAACCAGAAACACATTCACAGTCATTTTCCCATCTCTTCCCAGAAGGTGCTGGAAAATCACTTCATCAGGGCCATTACATCCCAAAGCAACATTAGCTTCGTTTGATCTACGAACTGCTCTGTCCTCAGCAATTTGTGGCTTTCTGTGTATCCTAAAACCTCCAGCTTGAATCCATCCAAAAAAATATTCCTCCCCCAAAACACACATCCTTTTATTTATTTTTACCTGCCCTCCTGCCTGTTTAGCTGTACACTGCTCTATTATGTGGTCTCTGTGTTTTCCAGACAGATTTTCCTCACCTAAGGGATCTCTCAAGTGAGGGCAATTTGAATAAATGAGGATGATATGGCCTGTGCTCCCTAAGACCCCATCTGTCTTCTGAGAACTGGCCTTTACCAAGAGCCAAGGTCTTGTCTTTGCACTGCAAAAGCCTAGAGGGATTCTTTTACTAACAGACTAGCCGTAGAGGTTTGCACATTAATAATTTAGATACACAGGAAAATAAAGCCCATATATATTAGAAAAATCTATTTTTTTAAGACTTTTCTTGCCACAGAACATGAGATAACACCAGAACCAATTTTTATGATTTCTGCAAATCTGAAATATAGTTCTAGGAATCTCCAACCATACCAAATTACAACATTTTAGTTTGTGCGTGCACACAGAGAAGTTATCTTCATCCTTGTGGCTACCTTTGTCCAAACAAATACCTCCCTTAGACACCCACACTAATATTTCACTGGAGAGTAGATTTTGATTCCTCTATCAAACTCACTCATATCAGTATTTCAAAGCTTATACTGGCAGATCTAGAATCGAGTTATTGCTGAAAGAAACATTAACAGGCAAAGGGTTTAGGTATTGATACAGTGAACAGCTACAAGCAGGATCATGCCAAGTGATGCTTGGAGGTGGGGGCTGGGAGACGGAGGGGCTCTTTTTGTACTGAAGGCATTGCTGAATATCAAATGGCAGGTATCAGAGTGACAGCTTTTGTTTCCATGGCCTATTGAAAAGTTAACGAAGTAAAGAAGATATAATCATTCAGGTAAAGCAGGATACAAAGCAGGCCAGGGCTTGCACTAAAAATGCATAAAGTTATTTCACTAAAAGACAGAGGCACTTGCCCATGGCAGGTGCAAAACTTAGGCAGTGCTCTGATTGCCTCGAGAAAGGAAAAAACCTGCAGAAAATGTTGGGACATGTTCTAAGCCTCCTCAACAGCCATTCTCCTTCTTTTTTTTTTTTTTTTTCCTTGTTGAATACTTTAGGTTGTATCTTTATTGTCTGCCAGCGAAGGCTGTGGTTTTCAGGGCTCCAAGCAATTGGGGAGGGAGAGCACAGACAAAAAATCTTGAGCGGTTTAGAGAAGTCTCTGAATCAGGAGATTTCTTTTCATGACAAAGATGATATGGCGGAGCTTTAAAGTATGTGTCTGCTGTAAACCAGAAGAAGGACAATATTTGAGGCTGACTCATGTCTGTCTGACTCTGGTCATGGGTTGACAGAAAAATGTCAACCTCACCTCAAGTGTTTGGTTTCCTTGGTTTCCCCTTGCTGTTAGGTGTTCAGACTCTGTTCTTGAGAGGCATGTGCCCGGTTGTTCTCAGTGTGTATCTGTACTGTCATCACACAGAATGCCCTGGTTTGCACCATCTTCCTGGCCCCCTCACCTTTCAGGGGTAAGTAAACCACCTTTCCTGGGGATGCCATACCATGGAACCAGACAGGGCTCAGCTCGTACCTGTGGTACAGGTGTGACCTGGGAGCTACTACCATCCCTGCAGCATGAGTCAGTCCCCTGCAGCAGAGCCCTGCCAGCTGCTGGGCACCACATGACTCCCATGGGGACTGATGAGTCTGTCCTAGCCATCAGGACTCTCTCACCCCCTTGGCTTTCCAAAGAAAGGGCCTAGAGTTCAGGCCCAAGTGTCACCATGGGACATGCTGTTCATCCATCCCCTTCCAGTTGGCCAAGGCCGACTCTCACCTGTGCTCAGCAGAGACCACTTCTGATACCAGGAGGGCATATTTTGTTCGGATCAGTGCCTGTAAAGCAAGGGAAGCTTTAGAAGCTCTTGCAAAGCAAAATCCTTAAGATTCGATGAATCATTGAGCAAAAAACCTCTCAAAGCTGCCAGAAAACACAGAAACAGACAAAGGAACTTGTTTGATATCAAAGCAGTCGAGAGATGCCAATTTGTTCGGCCAAACCTGTCTCTGTGTGATAGCACATTGGTATCTGTTTTGCTAGCTGCCTTCTTTTGAAATGGTTAGAGACTCCCACTGAAAGCAAGAAGCGGTGGGGATCAAGTTGAAAGGAAATTACTAATTTGGACTGGAAATTGAAGGTACTTAAAAACAAGTTGAACTTCTCACTATCTTTGGAGGGGGGCAATGGATGCAGCCAAATTTATGTTATGCCTTATTGCTCAAGCTAGGCAGTACCTGGAAGACTCAGAAGCAGGCACTGACCTGCATGCATTTTTCCAGTCCCAGCCCTTGATGATATGAGTAAGAGACAGGAAAACAGACGAAGCCTTGAAAAACACAGGCTCAAAGGACAGAAGTGCCTGAGTGAGTCGTTTCCATCAGCAGCTGCCACGCAATACAGACCATGCAGCCTTGCAAACTTCCTCTCAAAGCAAGATGGCACAGGCACCTCAGCCAGGAAGAAAATTCCCTCCTGGATGTATTTTTGTTTGTTTGTTTGTGTGATTCTCCCCCCCACGCACGCAAACACACACCTGTCTCTCTGCCTCCCTCCCTCATGCACACAGCCAGGAGCAGATTTGTGTAGGAGAGACTTTCAGTAATGCAGCTCCTCCTGTCCCAGCAGCTCCCAACTCTCCCTGGCAGCCACCAAAGCAAATGGATCACCCAGCGCTTCCCCAAAGAGAGGAATTTTGGTGCCTACAGGTAGACGGTGTGAAGGGGAGAGGCACGGTTATTGCAGTGGTTTCCTGTCAGCCTGCCGTTCACCAGCCTTCCAGGCACGTGCCTTTCCTCACAAGGCAGGCCACAGCACACTTGATCTTTCCACATCAAACCCAAGCACTCCTTGACTTCTACCTCCCTGCCACCCTTTTCCCCTCATTTCCCATCTCAAGTTCCTCTCTGCTCCAGGTGTGTGTTTTGAAAAAAACCCCACCGATCAGAGTCTCCCTCTGCCAGACAGATAAGCCACAGGGCCCAGGGAGAAAGAGATCAAAACCCACCACTTTTCTTTTGGCAAAGCTCTACAGCCAGCAAGCTTGTAGCTACCAGTCGGCTAGAAAGCAATTATGGTGACTGCTTGGAGTTGAGCTGTCTGTCATAAGCCAAGGGCTGTAGCTGAGAACAGAGCTTCAGCGTAGTGCAAGGAGCAGCCAGTGGATGGAGAGAGCTCGGGCAAGTAAAAGCAAAATGAAGGTGCACAGCCTACAGCCGTGTCTGTTTGAGGTAATGGAGTCACTGCACATCCATGTCAGACTCAGGGATTGTAAAGGCATGTACGTGTTCCTCACAGTCCACGTGGTGTTTCAAACTCCAACACTTTCTTACTCAAATTCAGAGTCACAGATCCAGGGGGATACATCTTTATTTGTCAAATCTTATTGGGATAAGCACTTAAAATAAGAAAATGCCTAAAAATGTTGTGTTCATTACTGTCTTCACAGAAGTTGATCAGCAGTATGAAACCACCAAAAAAATTACATAATAATGGAAGAGAACCAGTGAGAAAGGCACAAGAGCTTCGGAATTATGGAAACAGACTGGCTGAGAACAGAACATCAGTGAAAGCTCTTCGGATGAAAGACAAATGTGTCCATAATTCTAAAGGTCTCCCATCACCTTTATACAGAACTCTCTAGAGCGTAAAAGGAAGCATCAGTAAGGCCTGCTCCAAGTGAGGAAGATGTGAACCCTCGCTGATAGCAGGGGATTTTTCCAGCACAAAGGACAAAAGCTTGGAAGGGGAGACACAAGAAAATAATGGACTCAGAGTTATAGTGTTATCCAAGATCTTCTCAGAGCAGGATCTCTGTCCAGATTCCCAGCCTGCCTGTCCATGCTCAGTCCCTTGGGCCGAGGATTATATTATGTCAATAAGCTCAGCCCTTTTCCAGGGAATAGGAAATTCATCCAGCGTGGAAGAATTGGCTGATACGTGAAAGGAACCATTCCAGGGAAAAATCACTCTAATTACACTGTAGGAGGCGTAACACAGGCAAACAGTAGAAAGTAAAAAAACTCAAGGGAAAAGGAAAAGCTGATTCCAAAAGAATAAACGCCAAAGAAGACTGGGTATCTGATGTGTCATCAGTGTACTTTGCCCTCCTCTAAGATGGAGGGATAAAGATGTGACATGTTAACATGTTGTTGCCTTCCTCTGGGATAAAGGGCATACCACACATCAGGAATCTCCTGTCCTCTAGCTGAGGACTGACATCTGCAGAGATCACATATTCCACTTGACTATATGTAAAAACAGAGTACCCAATTGCACTTTGTAGGAGGAACTCTGATTCTAGAACCGCCTAATTTAAAAAAAAAAAAAAAAAACAAACCACAGCAGCCTCTTGTGCCTGTCATATGGGGAGAAGTAAGTTCCAGGAAAAAACAAGGGAAAAAAGATTTCCCCATTTTATGTTACAGACAGCTATCAGATTATCCAGGTCCTAGGCTAGTAGGAAGTGGTGGGTATTCTGAGCTTTGTTTAAAGGAAAAATAGACTTTCTCAAGCTATTGTTCAAAAGCAACCTGAGAGGATGGAATTTTTCTATGAAGAGCTGCTCTGACAAGTTTTTTACTACTGACAGTGGTGGCTTACTTCTGAAAATTTCCCCTGCTTCACACTCAAATCTGAGGAAAGGTTTTTGCAAGAAGTCTTCTCCACTCTGCTGAATGAGCAATCTTAGCACTGGTTTGGCCTTGAAGCCTCACTTTAACTAAAGGCCCAAATAAACTTAGCATCTGAAGAGTGTTTCCTTGATTTACTCATCTCTGACTGTTATATTGCAAGGGTGAAATGCCACCAAATGGACTTAAAAAAATATTAAAATTGTTTTATAATTATCTTGGCAGCACATTTACTGCAATTACAAAGAAATTGCATTTAACCATGTTTTATGAGTTTAATTTTACGTTCAATTAATGCAATTGTTTTCAAATTGTTAATTCTTAACTTTAGCTCAAATATTTAATACCAAGGGAGAACAAAATTTTTAAAGAGCTTTATGGAGCTGATTTGTTGTGTGCATAGTCATGAGATCGGGTTGTTATAAAATGAAGGAATTCTTTATTAAATAGTCAGCTTTACTGATCTTAATTGCAAGCTGCATCTCTACATGGCACCTGTACATTCTGATGTGTTGTCATAACCCTCAGAGCTATGTAAACAAGCAAGTCCTGTCGTGTTGCTGGCTGACTCCAGCAATCACAGAGGCAGACAAAGTGATCTCCAAGGAGTCAGGTATACCTACGTACATTAAAAAAAATAAATAAATAAAGAAGGAAGACACTTAAGCAATAAGACATTTTTAAATAAAAGTATGTTTAATGGGGAAGAAGGTGAATCACCTCAAAACTCAAGAGGAATACAAGATGAGCACATCTGAACAGCTAAATTCCTAATTTCAAACACAATTTTCACAGGTGTTGTGGTATTCTGGTATTCTGTTTTCCACAGAGGTAAAACTGGCACCTCTGGGAAAAAGCCCATTTTAGCATCTACATCTTTTTTTATCCAGGTTCAAAACTGGGGCTTTCCTATTTTCTTGAGGCCAATTGTGAAACATGCAGCTCTCAGCAACAGTTCCTCTGGTTCATTCACAGGTTTTTAAAAGGAATATTTATCAGTCAGTGCAGCACTGGTAGGAGTAGAAGCAGCCAGATTCTTAGCTGGCATAAATCAACATCATTCCACCAAGGTATATTGTGCAATATTGATTTACCCCAGCTATGAAATTAGCCCACAGTGCTCTGCCATTAAAAAAAATATATAACTCCCGGCAGCAAAGAAGCGAAAACCTTCAAGCTAGCCTGATATTTATCTGTCTGGACCAGACAGAATTTGATCACTGTCACACTCCCCTTTCATTTATCCATCTAGGTCTTTTTAGCTCCAGAGGTGAAATTTTCAGAGAAGACTAATATTAGAGTAAACTGCTTACACATTGGGACCAGTGTGAAGCTGAAGCAAAGTAGTTTACAAAGTCTTGACACAGTCTAATCGTTCCCAAGTTACAATATGTGCTGGGCTGTTTCTGACAGAATATGATGCACACAGAGGAGAAGTGGACTTTCAGGAAGGAGTCTGAGGTTGGTGGTGTGTCTATAAGGGAGTGGCTGAAATTAAAAAAAAAAACAAAACCAGGAAATTTTGCCTGGTGATCTCTGCCAGAGTCTGATTTGGACTGTTCATGTTCTCGTCCTTTGACCATACACATCTGAACAGCTGGTGACACTTTCCTGTGACTGTCCCTCAACCCCTTGTGATATCTGCTTTGAGCTTCAGAGAGGTGCAAAACTTGGGAAACAAATATCCCCCATTTTGCACTTCCTTTATCTGCAGCACCTAATAATCCAAAACTACCTCTTAAACAGAATTAAGATCTTGAAGCAAGCATCAAAGTTCTGGCTCCTCTGGCTCTAATGAATGCATTGCGGTGCACGCTTTCATTTGATCAAACCATCTGCAGCAATAAGGAGAAAAAAACTAACTGAAAGTTCAGACTATGCTTTGAAATAGCTGAAATTTGCCAGAAAGAAGTCTTTTGAATCAGCCACAGTGTTCTCAGACACTTTGGGAGTCACTGGCAGATAAACCCTTTCAAGCAGTGATTATTCAAGCCTTGCCAGCAATATCTGTCTGCAGCGCAATATCTGTCTGCAGCCCAATTTCTTTTGCTGCACCGTGTGACCAGAGAGGAGTTTCCATAAGTCATTTTCTTGTTGATGGAAATCAGAAATGATGCCTTCATCGCTCTTCTCTCAGACTTTCTCACTATCTTTTTCCCAGGGTCAAAACTCCTTAGCACATGAACCAAAACCTGACAGTGTTAGCAAACATTGACTTTTGGTAAGTTTTTTTTTTCTTTTTTTTGCCTTTTTTGAGATTTTCCTTTGTTTTTACACCAAAGACAAAGCAAAATACAAATCAAATCAATAGCTTGCTGCATGGAGACGCAGGTGATGAAGGGTGGCTTGTGCCACATTTCTGAGCACAGGCCTCCCTGCAAGCCCTCTCCAAGCTCTGCTGCCCAGCTGTGCACACCTGCAAGGTGGAGGGGTGTGCAGCTTGGTGAGGTGTACATGTTAATGTGAGTGCCCCCCTGTGGTACTGTACTGTCAGTTGAGGCTGAGGAAAGAGAAGCCACTTGTTACCCTGCAATAACCTGTTCCTGCAGAGAGCATCAGGTTTCCCGGCAGGTTAGCTTCCCCATACCGTACGAGCAAAACAATTAGAATAAGTAGTTGGAATCACCCTTGGTAAAGCCAATCTGGAAATGCTCCCAAGAGCATGGGAACGAAGCGATGAAGCTCTTCACAGTGTTGAAGCTGTATTGAACAATGTCATTAAGGGCTGGGTTCAGCCGCAGTTGTGAGTTATTATGGTTTGTTTATTGTTAGCATTGCCTGGCCAGGCCTTTGAGGTGGAGGAGCTTAGTGTGTGAATGGCAGCACCTGAGTGAGAGTCACCATCGCCATTCACTCCTGATTTCAGCAAAGCCATGCTTCTCAACACTGAATGACAGGGAAAGGGGGCCCAAAAGTGAAAACAGTTTCTAAGCCAAGGGAGCATCAAAATTCCTCAATCAATCAGCTGTGATGCCCTGAACTAAACTTGGACAATCTTGTAGCTGTTTCTCTAACTGAATGTAATGGCAGCAGAAGCAAGCTGGGGTGAAATAGTGGAGAATTGGGCCATGTGCTTGGATACCACTTCCCTTTCCCCAATATGGTGGAGAACCAGAACCTGGTCTTGCCCAATGCTTTGGAAGCCTTGCTGCTTCAGCCTGCAGGTAAAACTCCACCAGACTCCATTCCCTGAGGCGGACTATAGTAGGAAGGGAGGAATCTTGAATCCCTGCAAGGCCCTTTTACCTTTACTTCTGTCACCTGCTTTGGAAACCAAGGTACGCATTTCCCCTTTTTTCAGAAAAGCAAAATTGCTCAAGTCTGGATCAACACTCCCTTCCTGATCTCTGCACCCACTTGTGTTGACGGCGGCTGTAGGTCCTGGTTCACACCTTGGGAAGCTATGGAGGAACTGTCACTTCCGTTCTCCTTCCTGTAACCTTTTGGTGACAATGTTCCTAATTGCACTTGTTCAGCTGCTGGCCTTGTATTTGCTACCAAGTCCTTTAATCCTTGTCTCCAGTCAAGAATCTCATCAATAGGTTGGATGTTCTCAGTCAACCATGTAATAGCTCTTTTTCGCCTGCTTTGATAATAATTTGGGGCTATTTTTATGTGTAATACAATACAGTAAAGAATAGGGGGAGTGGGTTAGCCTCTATTTTCAGGCAATTAAATTTTAATTCTTAATCAATTCTTCTCTGAGAATGAGGGCTGAGACCTTGAGCTTTCACTGCTCTTAATGACAGTCTGTGTGAAAACCACCCCGCCTTTTTCATATCTTCCTTTGGATATTGTGTCAAACTTTCAGAACCCAGGTTTGAAAATGTTGCCCATACCTATTTACTCATCCTTGTAATTAGATAACAGTGATGGGAGGAGTTCATCTTTCTTTTACAAATGCCTTCAAGTAAGGGCATGTCCACTACCTTTCTCTGGAAATTACTCAGCCTAATAGCCTTGCTTTTCAAATGTTTTTCTTGACAATCTGATGACTTAAAAGCTTGCTCTCTTTTCAGTTGAAAAGACATTTCATTCTTGGTCCTTTGCCTTTGTGAGAAGGATCGCAGCATTTGAAGAAAATATTAGACTAATAAGTCTGGATTATGAAGTCCACAGAGCAAGTTTCCTGACATTGCCTTGCCAAAGTACCCCAAGTGTTATTTGTAGAGGTTGTATTAAAACTATTGCCTATTGTGTCAGATCTCTCTCTACCCCTTTTTAGCACTTATCTTTCCATTAGGCCTTTGAAATGGATAGGGAGTTACTGGTTATTTTTGTATATATTTTAGGATATGGAGATCTCCTCAGGACCTGACTGTAGCTTGTTCTTTACCAGTTTCATTGCTAGAAAGCTCCCATGTGGCAAGAGATGTATTTTCATTCACTACCAGACTAACTTTACTTTGAACAAGTGACCTAGAATGGTATCTCATCATCAATCTAGTGGACATTCCCATCCCCATAAATAGAGTTTCATTTTAAATTGTGTTTGATGATTAGTTAATCCAGTTTATGCTTTAATCCTTTTTGGTATTTCAAACTAAAAAAATATCAAAGCAGCTAAATATTAAGGATTTAAGATTGCAATGGAGCACAAAGTAATACTCTCACGCTAAAGATTTCAGGAGAAATACATTTTTAGAAGCAGGAGTGGAGAGGAGAGGAGAGGAGAGGAGAGGAGAGGAGAGGAGAGAGAATTACATTTCTTCTGATGTAGAACACCAGTATGGATGGCATCCTTACCTGTGTATTCACATCATTTGTTCTTACATATAATAAAATTTTGTCAGACCATTCCACAGTTTAATGTCTTTAGCCAAAGAAGATTTTTTTTTATATGGCAAAGAAGATTACAAACAAACAAGCTATCTCCCTATAAAAATAAATATCAACAGAGACTTTTTAGAGTGCTCTCCCTATATATATCTGTAAAAACCAGAGGTCTGAGTGCCTTTTCAGATCCAAGTGTAACCAGCTTGTCCAGGGAATGAACAATGTTTTGTCAAGTCCCAGGGAAATATCTGAACCATCTTTCTGCCTTGCTACTGGTCACAGTGGCTTGAAGGACCATAGAGAAGAGTGATACGCTCAAGCACTGTGGATCCAGGCAGTTGGACTGGGGCTTTTTGGAGGAGAGGAGGAAGGCATAATTATTCAATAAGATGTGCAAGAGAAAGAAGAAAACAAATCTTGAAGGATTTTGAGCACCATACAGGTATTGATAGGGCAATACAAGACCAGTTTACAGCATAAGTAAAATCAAAGTTCAGTGATATGTTTTGATCAACAGGTAAAAATGCAAATAATATTTACAGTGTAGAAGGTAGAAGGCACAGAAGGCAAGATACCTCTGAGAGCCATCTACCTGCTGTACCAAGTCCACTTCATAGCACTACTTTCTAGTATGACGATAAGAAGTCCCCCCAAAACAACTCTGGGCCTCCAAGGAAGAGAGAGGTCATGCTTGTCGTTCCTCAGTCTCATCCAGCAGTTTTTCACTTCTTGGTCAGACGTGTCCATCATGATTTGCCAGCCACTATGCTACCTGCACATCTGTGCAAAAACCTGGCCTGCCCTTAATCAGAGAAGATTCACAACATTCTTGAGCAACAGTGACTCTATAGGATTGCAAAATGGAACAATTAAATGCCAGCCACCATCCTTTCACTTGTATGCTGGAGGAGAGTGTTGTTAAAGTATCTTAGATATGTTGGCTGGAGGGAAAACCTATGGGGTTTGTCTAGGCCAGCCAGAATGAGATTGTAGCCAACACTAGGTCAGGTCGGCTGTGGCTTTGCTAGATGAGACTTGAAAACCTTCACAGATGGTGATTCCACCACCTCTTTGGATATTCTGTTCTAGACCCACACTACCCACTGATGAATTAACTGTTTGAAATTTCTGGTCTGAACCTCCCTAGTCACAACTTGCAGCTATTTTCCCTTGGAAGTTTAGCTATTTGCTCGTGTACCTAGTGCAGCTTTCTAGGAACTAAAAAGTAGTTGTCAGACAGGACAACTCCCTTTTCAGAAATTGTAAGCTACAGTTTATCATCCTTTTTTCTTCTCTGTCAAATGAATCATGTCCCTCAGCCTTCTCTAGTAGACCATGTGCTTCATATCCCTAAGTATCTTTTAGCCTGCCACTGGACCTTATCCAGTTTCTTGGTATCTCTCTTTAACTGGAGAAACTAAATTTGACACAGTATTTCAGGTGCAGCCTCACCAATGCCAAGCAGAGATAGTTCCCTCAATCTGCTGGCCAAGCTCCTCCTAATGTAGTATGTGGTTTCCCTTATTTACACTGAGAGCACGTTGCTGGGTTAGATGCAATTTGGCTTCTGTCATAACCCCCAGGTCCTTTTCCACAGCACTGTTTTTCAACCAGTCAGTTCCCAGCCTGCACGGATGCAGAGGGTTACCTCGCCCCATGTGCACAACTTTGCAATTCATGCAGCTTTTGTTGGCCCAGATCTAACGTTTCTCTCACCCGTTGCAGTTTGGCCTCATTGCATGTCAACCACACTCCCTGACATACCACCATCCACAAATCTCCAGAGGGTGCATTTTGTCAAATCACCCTGGTCACTGATGAAGATACTAAATAAGTTGTCCCAGTATCAACCCTTTGGCTACTGTACTTGTTGCTGTCCAACAAGCTGGCCTCAAGCCATCAATTACCACCATTGCAGCCTGCCAGTCCTGCTAATTTTCAGCTCCACTAATAATCTATCCATCCCACATTGCCTCAAACCACTACTGAAAATGCTGTGGGAGATGGTTTCAAAAGCCTTCCAAGGCACATTGCATTCACTACTCTTCCTTCATCTACAGTCATTTCGTCATAGAAGGCCATCTGGTTTCTGAAGCCCTTGGTAATTCTATGTCTGATGCCCTTTGTAATTCTATGTCTACGTCTCCTGATCACCTTCTTGTCCTTCGTGTGTTTGGAAATGGAGTCCAGGAGGATGTACTCCATGATTTTTCCAGACACTGAAGTAGATATGGCCAGTAGTTCCCCAGATCCTCCTCTTCCTTTTGTAAATATGGGCTTGTTATTATGTTAATCATTTTCCAGCTATCAGGGATCTTCCTCACAACCTTCCTTCACGGAGGACAGGTAGCAATCTTGAAATCATGTCTGCACCCTCAATACCACCAGGTGCATCCCATCAGCTTCTCCCTAACTTTTTTCTCCCCGGCTGTTGGCTGCCCCTCCAAATGTAATGTACATCAGTACGTACAGAGGTCTGGGAGAGGGCTCTGCCTCTGAAGGACAAGTACTTCAGCATTTGGCATGCCATGAAGTCTGGGAACCTCAACAGCTGTTTATATGGTGTGGTGTTGCCACACAAGACACAGATCAGTCCCCATGTGATATCTCAGTCCTTGTAAGTATGGAGATTAAAATCATCATGGAGATAGTCTTTTAGCCCTAGATACTGCTTAGAGTATAACAGTCAGTAGACATTATCTACAAAATTCACGTCTATTCAAAGGGAAATTTTCAAAGGCATAAAGGAAATTAGGCAGTCACTTCCTCCTTTGAAAATCAGTAGGTATTGTAATTTTCAGCTACGAATATAAGTTTTTAATTTAGGATATTAACTTTCTGTGTAGTCAAAGGAGAGGTTTCCAGAAGGCAATTCAGGGTGCCTAAAAGATAGGTCTCTACTCCAAAAAAGCTGGGATTGGGGTGGAAAGCAAGCAGGGATGAGAAGAGGTGCCTATCTCCTTAGATATCCCCGTACCTTTTTGAAAGACCTAATTGATTATTTGTACCAAATGTGCAGTGTTCTTACTTCCTTCTAGTCTCAAATGCCAAACTCTCTTGATTATGAAGCTAAACTTCTCTTACAAAGTGTTAAAATACCATTTGTTGCTCCATAACTGTATCTTTTTTTCCACAAGAGAGAAAATAGAAGCACATACTTAATGTGCTAGTGCCTAGATGATTTTTTTAAAGAGGGCTAAGTAAAAGAATGATAGATAAAAGCTGGATTTTCCCAGCATATAAAAGAAAAAAAAAAAAAAACCAAACATTTTTATTTGTCATTTTTTGGAAAGGAGAACTTGACAAGCATGTTTGATGTGGAAGAAAAGCTTGTTTGTAGATGTTGGAGAAATTATTCAAGGACAGTTCGCTCGCATAAAAAATGACCCCTATGTTACTGCCAAGGTCAATGAGACCTAGAACGACCTGCCACAAAATTGTAATTTTGTCTTCTTGTTTAGGCCAGTTTAGCCCTTTTCTCCATTTCATTTTGGCTCTTTGGAGACAACTAACACTCCTCCACTTCCAGTGTACTTGGCACTTTCCCCCAGATACATGAAAAACCCTCAGAAGGATAATATAGGCTTTATGTGGTCATTTTTTCCCACTCATTCTTTAGAGGGAGGTATGAAATAATGACACTATATTGCCTATTCATCAGGTGACAGATGCCACTTTTTATTTGTAATAGTTCTCTCTCTGGCTCTTTTGCTAATTTCCAATAAGTCTTAATATATTAGCTGTTCATGCTTCGTACGATCATAATTAGTTGCATCCTGACATGGGTTTATCTGCTGCTATCCTCTTTGGAAAATCTGTTCCCCATCTCATGGCCCTCAGATCTAACTTCATCTATAAAATACAACTGAGAACATTAGGTATTGAACACTCTTTATGGTAGCATTCTTATGATAGCACTTTTATTGCAGAGCAATACTGTTGTTTCCCCTTCCTCTAACTCAAGGGAATTTGAAGCTGCTCCTTGAAAAAATCACAGGGCACATAAAACTACCAGTGACATCAACTGGAGCCAGTTAAATACGTCAGAGGGATTAAAAACTGATAAGAGAGGAAAAGAGTATGACTGCTTTTTCATTCGTACATTAATCACACATTCCTCATCACTCACCTCTTTTGAATTCTTGGTTATAGCAAATGACCTTAATTATATGGTAGCCTTTGTTATCTAGGAAATGAAATACAAATAAGACTTTGTAACAAAGGACAACAAAAACACCAAAAGTAATAATCACAAAGCAAAGACAACCCTCTTAATCAACGCCACTAAACCTCCAAGACAGAAATGCTGTAATTTTATTTATGTTGTAGACTACAGGAATTAGTAGGTGAAAATCCATGGAATGTGCCACAGAGAGAGTGAAAAGACAAGAGCATGTTCTTTCTCTCTGACCATATGAACTATGGACGCAAAATTTGAGGTGATAATATACAATATATTTTCATTCTTGTACAGTATTTTAACCTTATAATTCTTACTCAGAATAAAAAAAAATATATCTCTTCTGCTAAATTCCATTTGCCCAGTTATTTACTCTTTCTAACATCAAGGACTTATCTGGTGAAAAGTGCGATATGGAAGAAGTACATGCATGCATTTAAGTGTATGGACATTTATCAAGAGCCTTGGCTTCCCCCTTAGCACTGATCACTGCAGCCTCACTGTGCATCGTGTGTTGCAGTCACAGCTGTCCTTCCTGTCCAAAACTTCCTGTTGCTTCAGCTTCTGTCCCTGCGTAGATGCAGACTTATGCACACATATGGACACTTAATGCATGGAATATCCAAGAGTATAGATTGTGCAGTCAGTGTAGCAGAGCCCAGTTGAACTGCACAAAGACAGTATATGGTTAAAAGTGAACTAAGTGAAGTAACAGTCATTCGGAGCTCCAAGAAAACAAAGTGTTTCATATGGCATGACTGGCATGGAGCAAGTTTTTAATGTCACTAGCATACTGTTAAGAAATCCATCTCATTTCCTTAATGAGTCCTTTCCCATTGTGCCTATAGCCCAAAAAGTTTACCTACTTGAGCTCAAAAGTGTTGATTGTTTTGACAGACACATTAAGTTGTATTTAATTGAGGTTTTTGACTGTTTGTGTACATTTCTTTACTATACTTAATGCTGTGAACATTACATAATCATTTTGGTACAAATCCTTTTTTTCTTGGTTGCTATATTCAACTAAATCCAGACCAAAGTGCCACTGAGGTATTGAGAGTGCCACAAAAATGTAAATTAGCCTTCTGTCCATACGAGCATTTATAATTACTGCAAACTTTCAGACTTTTGTGGAGACTTATAAGTGTAGAGATGATCAGGTTCTGGACTGACACCATCTAATTGTGAATCATTGGAAACATAGTCTTGCCCCTCACCAGAACTGCCACAAAAGCTTGTACAAAGGCCATGTGCAATGCAAAGGAAGAGAGCTTGTTACCAGTTTAAATGGAATGTTCAAAATTAAAACCCAATTAAAGTTTTGTTAAAAGTGGTTTGTTTTTTCTGTAGCTTAACTAACAGTGTTTCTATTACGTGATAAATTCATTTTTTTATAAATATTATTATCAACTCTACCATTCAAAGAAAATTTAAAATATCATTGCAACACTTCACTATATCAAACATTTATATGTTTTAAAAGTTTCACAAAACAAGAACTAAAACTCTTTTGCAAAAGTTGAACATTTACATTCTTTTTAAGACTCCAAAGGGAAACAGCAATTTTTAAGGCTGTCTGCATCTTTGAAAGGCATCGGAAGCAACTCCATACAAGTTAATGGAGTTAGATCAGTGTAAAATCAGATCAAAGTTAATGTCTATATAAGGCAGATAAAGAAGATAGCACTGAGGTTCAGGGCTACCTTGTGCAGACGGGAAGCCCGGGTCTGGAGCTAGGATATAAGTTTGGAGCACACAGGGTGACCTCTATTTGTAGAGAGCTGCAGGGGCTTTAAAGAATAAAACCTACTCCAATTGCAATGTATTCTTTCAAATTCATCCTGCGCCATATAAAACTTACCTTAGATTCAGTACAACTGCAAAAAAAAATCTTGAGTAGACACCACCAAGTTTTACAAGTTCATTTTGCACTATGTGTAGCTTTCCCCTCCTCATCAAGCAAAAAGCACTTTGGAGCTACCAATTAGGATATGAAATGTCAGCTAGATATTCTCTAATTAACTTCTTTCCATTATAGCTTTCCCTAAACAAACTCAATGCTGCTTTTCCTGGCTTCTATAACTTTCTTTGTCCACCTCTAAATGGGACTTCCCCTCCTGCCATATCAACTGCTCCTGGGGCTTCCCTTTTTAATCCCCCTCCAGCTCACTCCTCACCAGTTTGATTTAATGTGTATGAAACCACCCTATCCACCCTCTGGTCTCCTCAGCCTTTCTCCTAGTGATGCAGGCTAACCCAGCATGGTTTCCTACCCCACTTCTACAGTCCTGCTATGCACAGCTGCTTTTTCTCTTATCTTTCTCCTGCTGCTTACTTTGCCAGTGTCTCTCCTGGGATTGTTCCCTCTGCCCTCTGTCCAGCTGTCCCACAGACTTTCCCCTGCACAGCAGCCATGTGTAGTTGTGCACCATAGATAATCCCGGGGTAGGTTGCAGGGGAGTGCTTGCAGACATGCAGCCATGCTGGTGATTTTGTCAATTAAATGAATGGTTTCACAGAAACAATCCCCATCAACGTGCTCCACAGTTAGCACTTGAACCAATGCTTGCAGCCTACCATTGCCCCCTTCTTTCAGTCCTTCTTGCTCCAAGTTCAAATGATATTTGGGCAGAAATGTTTGGGGTTTTTTCTGAAGTAATCAGCATTCTGTAGACGTGGAGGCTGTTAAGAGATAATACTTCTGTTCCTGAATCTTTTCCCAGCTGCTCCTTGCTGTTCCTAGCTTCATAAGTTCACTTCTAAATGTCATATTCTTCATTCTAGCCAGACTAAAGTTTTCAAAACAAATCTGAGCATATCTGGACTATTTACTTGCTATATATAGATGAAAAATAAAATCCCCAGCTACAACGTGAGCTAGTGAGAACATATGGAAAGCCTCACAGACTTTAGAAAGAAACAACTATCTGTGGAAAAGTGTAATTAACTCACAGGAAGGCTACTGTAAAGTGAAGGAACAATTTCTACAAGGTTGCGCTACTGGATCTGATTTGGTCTTATGGAAAACTATACTCTGATGTAGGGAACTGTTGAAACTTTTGGAAACTTTTACACAATATATACAGGCACACACAGATATATATAAGGCGTAAAGGACAAAAATCTTCGAGGTGCTGGATTTGATCCACAGTTGTGGATGAATCTTGGGGAGGAGAGGGAAATACCACAATTTTGGTAATGTTTCTGTTTCAACTAGCAAGTCAGTTCTACCAAAATTCAAAGTATAGGAATACTCAGGTTGATGGGTCGAAAACAGAAGTTTATGTTTTCTGGACTGAATCAGGTCTGTCTTGTTTTGTCTCTAAATGAAATAATTGCTCAAAAGTCATTCTTACTGGAGCCAAAAATTTTAGTAAATACATACAGTCACATCATTGTCATTTAGAATATGCTTTACTGGCCATGTTTCAAAACAGTGACTGAAGGATAGGATAGGATAGGACAGGATAGGATAGGATAGGATAGGATAGGATAGGATAGGATAGGATAGGATAGGATAGGATAGGATAGGCAAAGTCAAAGCACAAATGACGGAAGTATGGGCAACAGAATGAAAAATCAGATGAGATTTGAACTGCTCTTTGAAGTGCAGATTTTAAATTCCAGTACCAATGCCACATATAAAGTAATCTTCAGAGACTCTGCTCAAGTTTGGCATAAGGTAAGATAGTATGTGCACTTTGGGATAAAATAAAAGTGCTGCCCAGTGAAGCAGTCATTGAAGAAAAGTTACAATCAGCTTAAAAGCAAACTGAATTAAGTCAGTGACCCCTCCACATGTTCTCAGCTGTGCTACATTAATGCACAGCAAATAGATATGAAATGTCTGAGAAGAAACACAGTATCAAGAGGATTTGATAAATTAGAAAAGATCAATCACAAAATTTGTTTTATTAACTTCACCAACATCCCTAAACGCTCTGAGCAGATCCTCAGCTAATTTGCAGCAGCTGAGGTTCTACGTCCAAGTTTTGGATATCAGACACTTCTTACTAATATTTAATCTAGGGTTGCTTTCTATTTTATTGTTACTAATTAGCTGCAGCCCACTGGCTACAGGCCACCAATAGGTGAAAAGTCAGCAGACTTTGCAATATGTTTGTCCTGCTTCAGGCTAACGTTTGCAGGCCGCACCTTGCAGGAACGTTATTATGGGAGTTATTAAAAATCTATTTTTGCTGAAAACAATGCAAACGGAAGGAAGTGAGCCTGTCAGGAGACTTATTTCCTATTCAAGCCGACAGGTAGTTGGAGAATGGCCATCTGGAGTTTAAAAATTGCCAGTCAAGCCTCTAGGATTTGTCCCTTCCTGGATTAACACACTCTCTCTGGATAGCGCAGCGATGTTGTCATGGCACGACAAACAAGAAGGGACTTTCTTGGGGGGAAGAAATCAAAGGAAGTTAGTTAGCCATGAGAAAACTTGTTTGCTCTCACAGCACTAATAGCCAAAAGGCAAACACTTGGACATGATCCATTCATCTGGAAACACTTTTGCGTCATGGGAGCACCAAGGTACTGAGGGTGAGAAACCACGGGGCAAGAGCTTCGCCGCCAGCATGGCTCTCTCCCCACAGCCTGCCTGCTCTCCAGCCCCCGCAAACAGATAGGTCCATGTCCTGCCTCCCATAGCTTCTGGCAAGATCATTCCTTCTGCCCGTGGTTCCAGGGTGCTAAGTCTTCATTTCCTGAAGATTGGAAAACTCTCTGGCTGAAGGCAGCCCTCGTCCTGAGTCCTGCTGCTCCTTCTGCAAGGAGTTGCATGGGGCCCCATCCCCACGGTCAAATGAGTCTAACAAAATCACAAACAATGAGCCTGGAGAGCAAATGAAGGATTCAGGAGAGAAAAAGTCAGCAGCCTTCCATCACCTCCACCCCTCACCCCCACAGTTGACCACCCTTTTTGCACTTCACTGTGTTAACAGGATTACCCTACAGTTTTAGGCTTAAAGCAACACAGGACTTGGGAGCCCAAGTTCATTTTCCTCACTGATGAGAAAACAGGAAAACACCCGTGTCTTTGGTTTGCTTGGCTTGTGGCAGTTCTTGTGCCAACTCCAGCAAAACTCATTTTCATCTTCAGCATCCTTAACCTTTTGGCTAAGCAAAACGTCACACTCAAGGGTCTATCACCAGAGCGTGGTTTGGCGAAGTACTGCCTGACCTGAAAAAGCTTTTACATAATAGTAAGGTGTCTCACTTTACAGTTTTATCTCTCCCCTTTTCATGCGTGGTACGTCTTGATAGTTTAGACAATATTCACACCACAAAGGCAGAGTTTGGCTTCTAGAAGCCAGAAAAGAGGCAAAAAATCAACGAGTTAGAAAATTTTGGAAGCGTTTCCATTGGATGGGGTTGAAAATTTTGGAGGTTGGTGGGGTTTTTTTCCAGCTTTTAAAAACATAACATTTGGGGGGAAGTTTACCCCTTTTGGTTAGCAGAAATTGTTGTAGAGTCTATGTACTTGGGAAAAACAAAAGAATCTCTTTTTGAAAACACTGGCCACCTCCATTAGAAAGAGCCAGCTCTCTCTCTCCAACAAACCTTCGGCCCCGTTCCAGCACCCCACTGAATTGAGGCCCTCACGTGCTGAAGAAGGGCAGCGAGCATTATTGAACACTAATGTGGTAAGGTAATCCCTCAGCGATCCCTGACACTTATGTTTTTGGTTTTACTTAAGTTGTAATTTTCAAAGTTGGACAAGCTTGTAGGAAAAAAACCACCTGGCAAGCAAACAAACTTTAAAAAATAAAGGAATTTTCCAAATTTGCTGGATTTGCAAGCCTAGGCATACTACGGCTTAATTACTAGTCAACGAAGGAGAAACAATTACACACCAGAAAGTAACATTCAAGAGCTCACAAAATGTGGACCCAATGTGTTTCTAATTTTTTTCTTTTTTAGTACATGAAGGACTCAGCTGCCATGGTGATAGGCAAATAAAATAAATAATTATAACAAATATTCCATGAATCGGAGTTGTGAAATCTGTGAACAACATGTTATTTTCTCCTTTACTCTAGTTTGGAGGAGAGAGCTGGTCAAATGTGCTGTTTTGAGCCTAATGTTCTTCTGATCCTCTTTTTATTTTCTTTATAACTGTTTGATTGTACACTGCCAGCTGGAAGGGACAAGGTGGTGCAAGGTGAGAGTCTCACCTCAAACCTACTTTTGGAGAACACTAGAATCCAGGACTTCTCACAACATCACAGAAATATGCATGAGGCTTACAGAGACACAGTTCATTATCCCAAAGAACTACACTAAAAGCTACCTCCATGCTACCTAAAGATACTTAGACTTCTGTGTAAAGCGTGTATTCCTTACCTTCTTTATTTAATCACATGAAAATGGATGTCATCAGGTAGCCATCTGATCATAAATGCCATTTTCTTCCTGTATTTACAGTGCAGAGATCCCATGCTGAATATTCCTTTTTATTTCAGTTGCCCCACTGGATTTTGCATGTGGAGTTTATACCTGAGTTATTTAAAATTTTTTAATCTTTTTTATTTTTAAAAAACTCTTTATTCACCCCAGTTGAATGCTCATCCATCGTTTGAATGGCATGTTCTATACTCAGCCTTGAATTCTTGGCAAACCATATACTCAAGATCCACTAAAATATTTTATCCCTGTGGAGATAGAAATTCCCTTGAGCTTTTTCTGTAAAGACAGATAAGTACCATAATCATTTGCCTCAATTACACCTGCTATGCCATTTGCACTTTGAATTTGAAAGGTGAATTTTATTCTTTTTAATCATTATTAAGAACATATGTATTTCCTGCCAAGGCTGTCTTATAAAAACATTGGAGGCATATGAGAAAAATTTCTCTGAGGCCTCAGGCACATTGAACTGTCCTGAGAATGTGAAGTGAGGAGAGATTGATGCATGGACTACCTGTCCAGGAATTCAGTAGTACTGGATCGGATTTTCCATGGTTTCTCTCTCTCCATGAAATTACACGTCATCCACATGCATGTGTCCGTGCACACATACAAATGTACTCTCGCACACACAAAGTGCTTCTACATAGCAATGAGGATAATGTTAGACATGATCTGGCTGCAGCTTAGTTACAGAGGGAAAAACGAATTTCCACACCTTCATATGTATTTTTGAGAGTATAATTTCTGTTTTAGCTATATGGTTATAGCTATTTGCAACTTAAATATTACATATGGTCAATGTCCCTCCAAAGTAAACTGGGTTAAAGGAATGAGTAGTTACCACTGGAATTATAATTGTCACTAAAGCACAGAGCCAAGGCAGGCAGTTCCAAGGAGGTTCTCTGATTTAAAAAAAAAATAAAATAAAATTAAAAAATCATTCCTTCTATTTATCTCTGTTATCTCCTGAAAAACATGTTCAAAAGCCCACTGATATTTTTCCAGTGATGTGAATGAAGATGTGTTCAGAGGAACACAAAAACATTTCATAGCAAAGACAGGTACTGTTCCAAAAGTTCACCTTCTATTTTTGGAATTCAGACACGGGACTGTAGCCACTTCTAGCTATTGGTACAAAATCAAGAACATTAATACCTCTTCTTCCTCTAGCAATAGGAATTATTAAGGCCAGAAGACAGACAGTTATGAACCATTCTTCTGATCTCCTGCACAACACCAGTCTTTGAATTCCACCCAGTGATCCTTGCATACCCATAACTTCAAGTTGAATTCAATCATAGTTTTAGAAGATGTTCATTTTTCATTTAAAGACTTCAGAGGATGAAGAATTCATCAAATCCCTATTGCAATTTGTTCCAATGGATAATTACCTTCACCTTTAAAAATACGTTCCTTATTTCCTCATTGTATTAACATAGATTTTCCCCTTTACCATTCAGAACTAAAAAGCATCGATCTACATAGGTACTTACAGATAGTGATTAAGTCTTTACTTTAAAAGGACAAAAAATTGAGAGTCTTTCTTACCTTGGATTCAAAGGCTTCCCCTTTCCAGTATAAGGAAGGACTGAATACTGAGTGGAGGTACTGTGAAGCAGAAAAGAGCAGACCTTTCTCTCAAGTTATTTTATTTTTACAGGCACAAACAAGGCATCTAATCCACAAGTATTGTTACTAAAATCAACAGCGCTATTACGCCCTACTTTTCAATTTATTTCTACATGTCCCACTGTTTTGCAAAATCAATCTGATGTAGATTGGACTGTCCGTCTTGGCTCCACATTTTCTGCATTTAAGTCAGACTCACAGTATCACTCTAATAGGATATTTAGACCAATAACAACTTGTCTTGACTTCCTCGCTTCAAAATGAAACTACCTCACTAGACACTGTAGCTTATCCAGGTGGCATTTACTTGAAACCGGACTGAATCCTAGGGGACAATTCCAGCACTGCCTTTTACCCTGCAGCACTCAGCTGAGTGGGGCTGCACAGGATGTACACCAGTACAAAGCTTGGCCTACAGGCACTAAACTTCTCCAGTGGCCAAGGAAGCAGAAGAGGCAATGCCTTCAGCAAATTAGCTTTTTCCCTGACTAACCATTTATAGTAAAATTAATGAATGGCATTCCATTTTTCAGCTTAAATTTTCTTTGCAGCCATCATGGTAAAAACACATGTTTTGTAGCCGGCAGTCTTTTTTGGCACAGCCAGAACATTCTCCATAGCTTACTGATTTATTGTCTTGATGATCTTCTCTTTTGTCTTCGCAGTTCAAGACGTCTCTTGTGGCATTGCTCGTGTCAGCCCAATACCTGAGTAGAATTCATTCCTCTTTAGCCACTAGGAAAAGGTAACAATATCAGTGGTAATTTAATGGCTAGTAATATACACATAAACCCCGCAGACCAGATCAGGTGACATTCACATGAAATGTGAGCCCCAAAACTAGGTCCCTAAATCCCTGTGTAATTACGGTTATCAATGTGTTTAGTGCATATGTATCCACCATCTCCTATATGAAAACTCTCTGTGTTCAGTTTGATCCTTTGCATGTGGATTTGCAGCTCCTGTTTGGGAAAGATCAAGCTCAGACACTGTGTGCAGGAATCCTAAGGCACTGCAGAACACAGTGGACTTTTTCTGATGATTATTTTGTTTAATTTAAAGAGCACATACACTGCCCAAATGTAAAATATTTTTTTTCTCACTGGTTGGATAGTCGATTTATTGCAGATGAATTCCTTTTTATTCTTAGTTAGGTTTGCCTTTGTTACCAGTGCCAGATTTGCCAGCTAATACACAAAACCATCACAGCCTTATAGTCTGTGGATCAAGAACAGATCCCGGTTCTTCCTTTTGTCATTAAGTTCAACTACCAACAAAATGCAACCAGTAAACCACAAATAGACTCAAGAAATGTTCAGTTCTAAAATCCTTAACTGGTTTTCATTCTCCTTGCAGCATTTGTCTATAAAGGCAACTTCCTAAAAAGTTGCATGATCTTCTCTGGGAAATGAAATGTCTAGAGATGTGTAGGCTGGGTCCAAACATGCAAGGACTGATTTGTGTGGTTTGTTTCTCTCTACCATACCTCAACACATCAGTGTTCCTTTCTGCAGTACAAATTGATGTCTCAGTGCACTTTCAGTATCCCAGCTTTTCTGACAAGACAGGAACACAAACCATCTGCTTTTCAGAGAGAAAAGCGAGGGCTCTGCCTAATATCACTTGCCTGCAGACAATCAGGTTCGTGCCAATTTATGGAGGGGACAGGAGGGAAACCTGTGCTCCTGCTTTGAGCCCTCACATGCCAAGCTGCAGCCTGGAATTTTTACAGCTCTGTCCTGAACCTCTGACAAGAAGGGTTTACAACAGAAATCTTGCCAGACCCTTAACTATAGCGACGCCACTATAATATTTATAAGTACATTATAGTCTTTCCAAACATATGTGCTTATTACTTATGTCTCCGCTCCTGCCTCTCTTCTGGGGACTTTTCTGTATAAACAAAACAGATTCTCTTGCTTATACTTAGAAAATCTAATTGCTGTACGTCTCTAGCTGTTATGCAAAAGCCCAAACATCCAAGAGATTCTTTCAGTGCATTTACACAGCAGCAAGTCTCTACAAAAAACATAAACTTCCTTTTCCACTTTGCTCTTCTTTGCTTTCATAAATCTGTCCATTTCACTAGTGTTTGGATAAGATTCTTCTTAAAAAAAAAAAGAAAAAAAGGAAAAAAAAAGTAAAAAGAAAAAATGCAAGTCTGAGGTGGATAGGCCATCAGTTACACAGCCCAGTCTTACAAGAGCTGACAATTCTGTCCCTTTAAGTAAACAGAGGAACAGAAAAGATACATAAACAAAAAGACCACTTGCAGGGCTGACAGCTTGTCTGCTACAGAAAAAGCAGGTTCCCAGGGAAAGTGATTGCTTAATAGTAATAGGGAGTG
>VZTM01031138.1:127800-271469 GCA_013400555.1 Jacana jacana | reverse complement strand
GAGTGACAGGGATTTCCTAGTTTTTCCACAAACTTCTCAAAGCAGTTTGGTCCTGGGCACAGATATGCCCATTTCTGCTGATGAGTTCGACAGATGTGGCCTGCAGGTGAGAAACTACTCAAAAGTAGCTAACCAAAGCAACCTAAATTCCCCTGCACAGGGTTTTAGCTGGATTCAAAATCACCAGAGCTTTTAATGAACGCAGACAAGGATGTTCTTCAGCTGCTTTTGGTTGGGTTTGCATCAGTGGTTCAGGTTTGGAAATCAAAGCCATACTGAGGAACAATCTGAAAGTGGCTTCAAGTAAACTTAAAGCAAAATTCAATAGAATTCAAATCTGAAATAGTATAATTTTACTGAAATGAAATTTCTTGTGAGATTTTAGCCATGTTTCAAACATCATTTGAGATAGGTCTTTTCCAACTCTAAACTAATAGGAAATTGAAAATGTAAAGATCCAAGTATGTAGCTTGATTCTAGTCAGGGGTGTCAGGTAAGTTTTTTACTTCAGCTACCTTTTGACCCTGGCTAAGAAACATTTCAGTTGGGTTGTTGTATCTATTTGAATGCTTAGATAATTCAGAAATTAAACTACTTGGCATAATTGTATGTATATAGCTTGTAAAAAGGAAGTGTTTGGGGAAAAAAAGACTTTTAAGTAAAAAAGTAATACCTAGAGCACAGTATATACAGGGATTGTGTAAATCAGGTAAATGACTCTTGCATGGGATTTTGTAGAAAACCACTTCTCTGGTCTGTTTGATGCAGATGTGGTCTCTCTTATCAGGAGACAGATCGGGAGAAAAGCAGAGCGGTCAGCATTTTTCTTCAGCAGTTCTTCTGCAGTCATAAACAGGTCATAAAAAAAAGTGAAACAACTTTTTCAAAGAAGTGACTATCACATAACAAAAGCTGTCTGAAAATATTCTTTCCTGTTGCAATTTATTCTTTCTGAGCTTTCTTTTTCTCCAATGAAGGATTTAGTTTTTGATGAGCAAGCTATTCTGTCTACAAATATATGACATATGTGATACGGCTGCAGAACGACTGGGAAATGGTAGACTCAAGCTATCTTTAAATTATGTGATGAGTTGTCAGAATCTGATCATAGCAGTGAGAAAATTATGTGATGTTGGATGAATGTCTTTGTTTCTAGTCCTGATAATTCTGAGGACATGAAGACGAAGTTACCTGTAGGAAAAAATAAAATAAAATAAAAACCATTATGGAAGACCAATTATAACCCACATGGGGAAGGAAGTGTGTTAAGACTGTTCTGTAAATATATAGGGGATGTGACTCCTCTCTTGAAATATCTGCATTAAATTCTGAGTGGAACTTCCCACAAAACACCTCAGAACTCAGTCACTACAGCTGAAACCTGGCATTGATGATAGGCCTGAATTTTATTATCTGAAAATATTTCCAATCATTCCTGATTCTTCTGAATTTGGGGAATTCAAATAGGAATTAAACACTGCACTGAAATGATAAGGCATCAATATAAAGTCTAATACATTGTTTTATTTCCCCCTTATTTTTGGCATGGATTGTGTCAGAGCACTTTAGCCTTGGATGAACTGTATCCTGACAACCAAAATCAGGAAGTCAGGAAATTCAGAGACCATTAAGAAAAAGGAGACCGAAGGGAAAAAAACATACAAATAGGTTTGATGACAAGGGACAAATTTCATTAAGAAGAAACCCACATGAGGAAAACCAGCTTTACTTTGCTGTTTTAATGGACAAAGTCAGCAATATAAAACAACCAGGTCATCCATCTATTCCTGCAGGAAAACCACTGGAGCCTTCAATATCATAGTGTCAGCTGCTTTTCTATAGCCTGACCTCATGAGCTAAGAAGCATGAACTCTGCTAAAAAAGACTCCTTTGGGTTCAGTAAGACTGCCTCCTGTTTTTAAGTTTTCTCTATGTGTGTGTGTGTGTATTGTGACACCTGCAGTCTGATAGAGCTGTTATTGCTTTAGCTATGCAAACTAATTTAGGCACCCTGGGTTTTTTTTAGTCATGCTTAAGTGGCTGATTTTAGCCTTTGAAAACAGGAAACAAGTGCTATAATTCTAAAGAAATAATCTGGCAATCAACCCATTAAGAACAAGAAATCAGAGGGAGGGGTTTGAGGGGGGGGGGGGAGTCAGAAGCTTAAAATTGGACACAACTCAGACACAACTTTCCTTAACTAACCCTGACTCTGCTTAGAGCAGTAAGGAAATGGAGGAGGGGCATGACTTAAATGGACTAAACCAGAAAATAATAAAAGAAAAACAATGCTATTCTCTGGAGAAAAGAGTGTCATGATGAAAAATCAGCTTATTCTCATAAATAGAATAAATTTTGAAAGAAAGAAAGCACAAGAAGATAATTTTCAAAGGAACTGCTCTCATGAAAAATTGATGCCTGTATCATGGGAATAACTTTATAAAGGAAGCAATAATTTAAACACTATTCCCTTTCCCAGAACTTTTGCTGCAAATTTGTAACAGAATACTCAAGTGCAGAGGTGTTAAGAAAAGCAGTTAGACTCACCTGAAAGTGATTTGGTTTTGTTTACCCTCCTTTTGTTAATTTATTTTGATTAACAGCTAAAACGTATTTCAGTTATAAGCGAATCTAAGTTGTTAAGTCAAACTTAGTAAACAACAGTGTCTAGCCAGGGGGGATGCTGAATTCAGGCAAAACTCACTTTGCCTACCCAGCACCCGGGACATAATCAAAAGCTCTACTTCTGCAGCCCATGAGTCAAGTCTTGACCTCAGAAACACCTGAAATTGAAAGATCAGTAGGAACTGTAGGTGTATAGCTAATGTATAACTTCGGTCCTAGGTGTTAGAAGATGAAGCAAAGTTTCAGCAAATGTCATTCCTGAGAAACTGAACCCAAATTCTTTGAGAAACAAGATGAGAGGTATATACAACCAGCTATGTAAATCTGACTTGGCTTGTCAGCGATGGTATTAGGCAGAGTTCCTGGGCACTGTAAGGATATAGCCATCCACTTCAGACTTGAAGAAGCCAATTTTACTCCCATAACTGAAAGGTTTTAATGTGGGTTTCTTTCAATGTTTATTTGCTGATGGACAGAAGCTGCACCTGAATTCCTGCCTATGTTCTGATGCTATTCACCTGAACAGGTCTACTTTCACACGTAGTGTCTCCTCAGTATTTTATTTCACAGGCATTTCCTCCCACGCCACTGATACACGAACATATCACATGAAAATTGAACGAGTCTTAAGACACTGAGTATTTCCCTTCCCCATCCTGGATGTTTACACGCATTCTTTGCTGTCAAAACAATATTCGTACAAACCAGTGACTGTGCTGGGGTATTTCACTTGAAGCATGTGGCTAGATATATAGAGAAACACTCAGAAAACAACTTTCTTAAACAAATAAACAGCTCAGCCCTTGAACTTTATGCTCACAGTAATCTCTGTCATCATTAATCACACTGTGTTTGTCTTAGCAGCCAATGGTGGGGGTGGTGGGGGCAGGGGAGGAGGGTAGAAAAAAGGTAATGACCCTCTGCTCAAACCAGCTAAGAACCATTTAACCATTTTCTTGAATATATGATGGGCCTGATCCAGCTGCTGGGGAGCACAGATCTTGTGAGGAGACAGACCTGGTATCTTTGGCATGAGTGTTACCACAAGAACATGGAGGACATTCGTAGATAATTGCTAAAAGCCCCAAAGTCCCTTACGAGAAGACTCCACAGACCAACACAGTATTTAGAGTCTGTTTCTGTTTAACAAATGATAAAAACACAATCCAGCTCAAAAGAAAGACAGTTTCTGCACTAAGAAGATGCTTAGGGAATAGGAATGTTTCAGTAGCCCTCAAAAAAAGTCAGACGAGTTCACAAACTATTCTTTCAAGCAGTATCCTTACTTCTCCTAAACTTAATTTCTCACCTATTCAAAACAAATTCAGTTGGAGAAGCTGAGGTAGTCTCAGGTGTCAACATTTATTGTTCCCATTATTCTCCTATGATACCAGAACATTCTTGACTTATATAGAAGTCATTGGAATCATCCACATAGTTTTCATTGGGAAGGGTGAGGAAGAGAAGATGACTGCTGGAGAGGTTGAGTGCGGAAAGAGATAGAGGCAAGGAAAACTGATGATTGCTGCTAAAAATCTTGATTCCCACCCACCCTACCCCCATTGTCAAATAGTGGTATTCAGCTGAGGAAAACCAGCTGGGACCTCGGAAACTTGATGAAGAAATAAGGTCCACATGCTGAAGGCTAATATGAAGCAAAGGTGCTAATTACTGGCTTGTAGGCCAAAACAAAAACAAAACCCAACAGAAAAAAAAAATCAACTAAGGCTCCACCTGCGCACTATAACTTCTGAACCTTCATTTCCCAGGAACAGGAAAACTATAATTTAAACAACCTGTCTCACTCATTGTTCTTTTATGAGGGAAAATATGAATTTTAAGGCAGATTATGGTCCTGAGTGACAGAAAAAAACTATGTAATCAGGATTGCACATTGTACTGATTTAAAAATCAAACGGCTTCTAGATAGAGAGATTAGCTGATGTGTAGTGTGGGACCAGCCGTGTCCCTCATTATAGCCTCAGCATGGACAGAAATAGATTCTGAAAATCTTTAGTCTCCTGTAAACAAAATTACCAGAGTCCCACAGCCTCAGCAGATGGGCCTGATTCCCAGCTGCTGTAAGTTAGCCATGGATCCTGTTATGAGACTATGGACTTTTGCATCCACTAACTTACTGCTGCCAATGGAGCTTGTTCTGCTGGTGATATGCAAGGATTGACTTGTTTTCTCATTTTCACAAACAATACATGCTTACTAAGGGAGCTGCAGCGGGTGTTTGGGAAGGTGACAGCCCTTCCCCCTCCATCCTTACTATTACATCCCATGATGCCACCATAACACGATTTTACCTTGAGTTGAATGATGTGCCGATGGTTCCTGCTCATATTGCCTTCCTCACCCTGGCCCCTTTCCACACTTATTTTCCTTCTTTGACTGCCATCCCTTGCCTTTCTTGAATTTTGTTGCTGGACAAATTTCCACCTTCCTTCACCATTTATTTTTTTCCTTCTCAGAAGTCCTTACACCACAGGGACCTAGGTGTGGCTGCAGCAGGGACATGGGTAAAGGCATGGGACCATCTGGATGCCACTACAACCCTAACTCCAGGTCAGTGCTTGGAGTCAAGGTAGGATTGCCCCTGACCAGTCAGCAGCACTACAGTGCTGTGCCCCTGCTTCTCCCACACTTTCATTCAGCAGCTCCACGTGACGGGGAAGGCAGCAGACAAAACGTTCATTGAATGTGCCTGTCTAAAATCAGCGGAGCAGTGCTCTCCTTGTCAACTTGTACCCAGCTTCCTGTTTTGATGCACGATTCCCTGACTGCTATGTAATCCCAGTTTGGCTCTAAAAGATTGCAAAATACATTTTTTGGCAATGGCTTTCTGAGATTCTTAGCAAACAAAACTTGGTTTTGGGAAGATGCCGATTTCTATTAAAACTTTTCAGGAGAAAGAAATATTTTCTAACTATAGCTACTGTGACCATTTACTGCATTTAAGCACTGATGTTGGAAGTAAGCTATTAAGAGGTAAATCGAAACATGTTTTTCTGGAAATTATTTATTAATACTGTCGTCATCAAAAAGACAACCACCCTGTGGGACAGCATGACCCCAGGACAAGGTTAGATATGAGGCCCAAGTTGAAACAGCTCTTGAATTTGATTCAGAGAACTTTGCCCTTTCACAGCTGAAGCTACAATAATAGGAGACTTAGAAGTAACAAGTGCCACCATATCCTATCTCAGATACCACTAACTTGAAGATAATTCTATAATGTAGTATTTTAAGCCACAGGAATCTAATGGAGTAGGTATGCAGCCTCCAGAACTAGAGTAAGATACTAGATATTAGGGAAGGTAAAACTAAACAATTACAGTAATATCTGTGATACAATCCTAATCATTTTGGGGGAAGGAAAATATATAGTCTGAGAACGCTATTCCATGTTTTCTGCTCACCCCAGAAGTTTCATCTGGTTGGTATTATTTTCAGCTTGAAGGTGGTGGTGCTGGCTGTCTTCCTTTTATTTAATACATTTTTTGTTTTTAAAGAGTTGTCACATCAAGTCCCTCTGGCATTCATGAATGTATGGATAAGATCATATTTCAAAGTGAATGTAAGAAGTAGCAATGGGCATACCCTGGATCCAGCATAGAGATCCCTCAGCCCATACAGACAGAAAGATCCCACAATGTATAAGTGGACTCAAGATCAGCAGTTTCTTCATTTTATAGTTTTGCAAATTCCACTGCATATTCTGAATTTTTTGTAATTCAAGAGGTGACTTTTAATCAATTAGCAAAGTGTCAGAGGATTTCTTAGAAGCATGGCAGTGATAAACAGACCGCAGGTTAGCAGAAATTCTCTTAAAACCTTTGGAAATTCAGAAAGTGAATAATTCATGTCCTAACTTCCTCACGTTCCAAACAATGTTTAGTAAGTAAAACCTTAATACAGCCAATACATACAATTCTTAATTCAGTTCTCTCAGAAAATACCAGGAGACCAGTTTGCATTAATTTTCCCTTAGGACCTAGACTGTTTCTTTATAGTACTCTTTCTCTCTTTGTCTCTCTCTTAGGTCAGATCTAATAGAAATATAGTTGTAAGTGGATTTCCTATAGATCCACAAATATTCTACCTAGATAGCCATAGAAGAACTTTTTTCTTTTTTTCCCCAGAAAAATCAGACTACTTCAAATGAAACAAGAGGTTTGCAGAGGTTTGGATAATTTCCATGCTAAAGTGGTTGTATTTAGTGTGCTCAGATGCTAGACTATATAAAATTTTAATAGGCATAAAACTTTTGAAATGCATTACAAATTGACTAATTATATCTTGGAACTACTGACAGATATCATTATAAATTACATCTCTGAGGTGAGACAAAAGAAGACCTGGAAAGGGCAACAGCAGTGTCCATCTTTTAAAAAGAGGCAGAAGAGGGAAAGGGCAATTTTTACATTACAGTTCCAGGTTGCTGGAGAAATGTTAGAACAAACAAGCAACAAACCATCTGTAAATACCTAGAAAATAAACAACGTGATAAGCATGACCCAGTTTACATTTGCCAGAACAAACTGTGCAAAACCAAAGTAATTCCTACAACCACATAACATAACTTGAGGATAAAGAAGTCATAGTTGTTAAATGGTTCATCTTAAGAAATGTACCAGACAGTATGACATGATGTGCTCTAGGGAAATTTATGGAAGCGTGGACTAGGTGAATGGAAAATACAATTCTCTTTCCAGGAGGGACCAAGGTTAAAGGTTCTTTCCTACATCAAGTTTTACCCAGTATTTCCATTTATGATGCAGGAAAGAAAAAAAAAAAAAAGTTTTATCAAATATCAAATCCAACCTATTCTTGAAATTTGAAGATGACACCAAGTAAGACAAAGTCTTAATGCACTAGAGGACAGAAAAGATACTGCAATCCAGTCCTGCATTGGATTGTCAGCAAGCCACAGGACACTGCCCACAGAGGAGAGGATGATTTATCCTCTCTGTACATGAATAAACTGCTGTATGAACAACAGATAGAGAATGGGTGGCTAAGAAGTATTTTGGTAGGAAAGAACTAGGGATTATGTAGTGGATCATAGAATCATATAATGGTTAGAGTTGTAAGGGACCTTAAAGATCACCTAGTTCCAACCTCCCCACCATGGGCAGGGCTGCCTCTCACTAGAGCAGGTTGCTCAAAGCCCCATCCAGCCTGGCCTTGAACACTTCCAGGGATCCACAACATCTCTGGGCAACCTGTTCCAGTATCTCACAACCCTCACAGGAAAGAATTTCTTCCTGAAATCTAGTATAAATCTCCCCTCTTTCAGTTTAAAACTGAAACTCACCTCCAATCCCTGACCAAGAGTCCCTCCCCATCTCAACAGCATTGTTCAAATGATACACAGGAATAGCATACAAAAGAGGATACAGAGATTGCAGGAGACAAGATTCTCTTTCTTCCCCTTTCAGAGCTTGAGACGCCTCAGCTACCATATCTGAATAAACATGTTGAGCATTGAAGACTCCACAGGAGTGTATTAAAAGTCTAGAAAATATGCCTTAAAGGGAAAATTGAAAGATTTGAGGTCATTTGGCAACTGAAAAGAGGATGGAGGGAACTTAGTAATTGTCTTAAAATATACACAATAAATTTGCAAAGAGAGAGAATATTTTTCTATGCTTTTGATGTATAGGACTAGATTACTTGAAAGATTTAGATGCATTAGCAAAGGCTTCCTAATAGTATGAACAGTGAAGCTCTGGAGCAAATACATGGGGATACTCGTGGACTATTCATCATTAAGCATTTTTTTAAAAATTATCAACTTTGTGTAATGCATGATGTGAATATGATTGATACTATCTTTCTTCATCCACCATTTAGAAGTTTTCTTTATTCCTGTGATCCTATGAAAACACAGTCCACAGAAGACTGATAGGCTCTGAGGCCACGGTCTCTAGAACCCTACAAAACAGTACATCTCTGTAGTACAGCTCTCAAATAGATGCTTAATGGTAAGGGCAAACAGTGGTTCACAAAAAAATTTGAGGTTTGGCAGTGGTCGGTTAGCCAAAAAAACTTGGAGATACTGGCACAGGCCCTACCTTGAAGTCTGAACTTATTTTAAATCCTACCTTTATTCAGCCAGAATCTCACTGAAATATGGCAAAAAAAAATTCCAAAAAACTTCTCTCCCTGTCCCCCTGTTTGTTTTTTTTTTAAACTCATGGAAACCAGGAAATTCTCCCCTTTTTGCCAGCAGTACAGTGGTACAATTTTTATATTATTTTTTTTCACACAGCTAAGGTGGAGTAACTTTAACCACCCAAGATGTATAATTATCACCCTGAAATGCACTGCCTGGAACGTATTATTGCTGTCATGAAACGGAATTTATACACAGTAAGGAAACAGTTAGACCCACAGATTTACTGGACATTATCGGCAGGGCTATGACATCAAGGGCAGCCAATCCAACAGCTCCAAGCAAGCTCAGCACTCACAAGCCATTTCATGCTTCTAAGTACTTATTACCAATAAAACAAATGTTATGACTGTGTATTTTTAGGCAGTCCAGTTGATTTGTTAGCCAGTCTTTTGTACGTTAAAGAGATCTGTGTGGCACGGTGAGGCTAACTTGGAGAACTTGAAGAGAAGGCATTTTCTTACACAGCTTTGGTTGGGCATTTCAGGAGCTGCCTTATAGCAGCTCTGCTGAAGCAGGAGGTCACACACAAAGTTAAACCACTGCAAAAAGTCATTTCTGATAATGGAGAATGAATCCTCATGCCATTTTGGCACTGCTAGGTATCAAACTGCAGCTGTACTCAAAGAAAAGGAAAGAGGTCCTGGGTATTCCTGCTGCAACCCCAACCCAACCACAGCAAACCCCAACAGGTAGGCAGTGGTTGGGGTTGTCTCTGGAACAGCTGCCCTGGTCTGATGGAGACACTCTGAGCCGTATCTCAGAAAGGCTCCAGCTCACCAGCACCAGACAGACCTCACCACACATTAGGATCTGGCTAAGTTTTAGAGCCATGACACATTTTGGCAGGTTGGCATCCGGCAGTTCAAATGCACCTGCTTACAATTAGTTACAAGAAATTCCACATAAAATACCTCATTGCTTGGATCAGGGTACCTTGTTCACGTACTCATATTTTAACCCTTTTAGCATTCTAGTTTTATTGAAGGTTAGCCACAGAGGTTTCCTTTAACTTTCCTTGATCTTCTCTTTGTCGGGGCCTCCGTTTTAAGAGTTCAATTTAAGGACCTGGGAGTGAGGACATAAGAAAATAGCCCGTTAATGGCAGCGCCACAGATTGAACTGAACTGTCTGAGGACAATTAAAGTAAACATAACTCACTGAACATTCTCTGTGATTCTGAGCAGAAATGGATTAACTCCTAATATGGAGTTAATACTCTTCCACAACACACAATAGCATTTCCTTGTACTGCTAATTATGACAATAAAACAACTGTGTTTGGAGAGGAAATGAAGAAACACCAGAAATCACCTGGGCGCCCAATACACGTGCATTATTGAGCCATAAACTTCCATTTTTGGTTGCCACTACCATGTTCTGCTGCTACATTGGTATGTTTAATGCCTCACAATATGAACTTTAAGAGCGACCAATTGCCTGGTTTACATGCTGTTGTGGGGAACAGAGATTTTTACTGGGACAAAATAAAGAATTATCAAAAAGGCATGCTCTAATTGTAGCTAATAAATAGTCACAAAATCCTGTTAACTAAAAAAGCCTGGGGCAAAAATTTATTTATTTCAGGAAAATAAGGAGTAAATTAATTTGGGGTAGGATGCACCTGGAGGAAGTTTTGATCTAACTGTTGGCCCAAACCAAACGTAGAAGGATATCTGGATCCAGTTCCATATTCATATTCCATCTTGCTTCTGTCTCTATAACATGATGGAATGGGAAAAGCCAAACTCCAGATCCAAGAATACAGAATATTTCAAGGATAAATATAATTCCTTTTTCTTCATCAGTGAAACATAAAACATCCTTGTAGTCAACGTGGCACAAAGTGGATACAAACATAAGTATATGAAATTTAACTCTCTTCATTCATGTTTTATGTCTTTTGACAACTCTAACTTCACATCCCTAACTGAAGGGATTACTCAAGTGAGAGTAATGCTCATAGATATCACAGCCCTATAGCAACAAGAAATACAGAATACAGATTGAGTATCAACTTTTCAAAAAACCCTTCCACCCTAATTAAAATTGTGTAAGAAGATTCATTAGCACAAAAGTTTCTGTGCTGATGGTCCCCCATTCTTTTAAGTTTTCATTTAGTACTTCAGTTAATTTGAAAAAATATCTGACATTTAGACTGAATGGGCATTTAGAATTCAATGTTGACAGTGAGAAATCAACTCTTTCTTGTAAATCCATGGGATTAAACATATAGTGCAACAATCTATTATTTTTTCCTTTTTCTTCTTTTTTTTTTTTTGAATCTTTAAGGTCAAAATAATGTGGTATGTTTATCCTCCCCTACTGTAGCTGGCAACCCTCCTGCTTCCTTTCTCCAACTGAAGGGGAAGGTGAGAGGCTGCTTTGCATTGTCTGGCAGGGGACGTCTGTCTCATGGGAGAGAAATTGCCTTCCTACAGACTACAAAAAAAGTCTCAGTAGACAGGATATACAGCACACTCCATGTAAACTTCATTTTGATGTAATTAAGTGAGACTCGTGAGGCACATCACTTTATGTGTTACTAAGTTTGCTCTGGCATACTCCAGGAGCTAAGCCCATCTGGGGCCAGAGAGCAAGGAAAAGGCTGAAGATTGCAGACTTCCGAGTACAAAACCACCTGGTAGGTTTTGGATGCTTTAACCAAATTGTCACATATAAAGGCACAGACTGTTTTAGGCCATGTGGATCTCAGTGGCACCAGTGTTAGAGGAGCTATTTGATACACTTAGATAGGTAATGATAGATCTATAGGGGAACACATAAGGAGGACCAGAAAGGACACCGAGATCCCTGATCATCTTAGTACGAGGTTTAACCCAGAAAACATCTCTAAGACTTCAGAAAACTTCGAATCTAGCAAATAAGATTGAGAATCACTGTTGCAATGGTTACTGTCCATAGCTTTGATCAGTTCAAACTTCTGTATTATCAAAGCAACACAACCAAAGCATTTTTTTAATCTAGTCCACAGAAGCCAGATGCAGTTAGAGAGTGTGTCTGTGTGTATATAATTCTCATCAAAGTCAGTGGGAGTTGTGTGGCCTCACAAAAGGGGCACAGATTTCTGATTTGTAGCACTATACCCATGGAAATTACAGAGAACTTATCTTGTCCCTTGCCTTAGGGTGCCTTTGTCTCCCATTCAGTAGGGCAGGTAAAGCAATTTCAAAGCTCTATGAGGTTTTATTAAAGACTTTTATGTAGAGTAGGGTTCCACAAGATCTTTGCTCCTCCAGCAAAGGCTTATGCCAACAAAAGCCAACTTGGGTCTTCATTATAAATCACATCCCTCTATATTTATTGAGCTTAAAGGATTCAGTATCACATTCATGTGAATTTAATAGCTGAGAGGATGGAATCTATAACCTATATTTCTCTCCCTATAATTCTTGTTGATTTGACATAGTACCACTCCCTCCTAACGTATTCTTATTTTCCCAAAGCTTGAAATTCTAGTGAGAGCTGTAATGGCATCTCAGTCCAACAGTTTCCTGATTGTTCCATCTTCATATAATGATTTCCCTGGGTTTGTGCTTCCTTGACAGCTCTTTCTCATTACAGAGCTTCCCCTACCTCATTACTCAATATCTTAGCCTAGCCTAGCCTAGTCTATCCTTTGTTGTCCTTGAACACAGAGACTTACACCCCCCTCTACTTAAAATCTCAGTAGGAGTCCATGACTCATTTTTATACCACTGCCCCCCTTTTCCCCCACCCCAGGAACCACGAGTTTCCCAGGTGCATTTCACAAGGGAGAAAGCAAATGCTTGCTCAGGCAAAAATATCTTTCAGGTGAATGCATATTGAGGCAACAGACGAGCAGCATGGAGGAAGTAGATTTACCTTTCCCATTGTTTGCTTATTCCCAAATCTAATTCCCTTCATAGGCTCTATCACCAATTCCTCCAGTTCTTGTTTTTCACAGTTGGCCTCTGCCTTCCTATATCCTCTTCCCTCTTAATTTTAGCACGCTTAGGAGAAGCAAATAACCCCAAAGAAATTCCTGGGGGAAAGTCCTTATGCAGCTATGTAGTACATAAAGAGGAGCTTGTTTGCTCAGCTTATTGATGAGTAGAAGCTTTGCCAAGCTATAAAGAGCAAGAGTGTTACTTCTTGATTACAGACAGCTGCTTCACTCAGTTACAAAAGTCAATTTTGCTGAATATTTGAATCTTGGCTGGTTTTTTCACAACTATTCTGTAGATGCTTGTGAAAACCTCCAAAGCAACAGCTTAGCAAATGGTATTTACCATCCTTCTTTTCCTGTGGGAGTCATTGTTACGTTATCCTTACAGGTGTTTTCCTTATAGCAGCCCTGGTGCAAAGTGGGAATCAGCAGCTCCGCTGCTTCATTTTCATTCTTTCACTCGTGCTGTGGTGGCAAGGTCATTCTGCCTTCCCCACCTGGTGCCTTCTCCAATCTCTCCTTCACTGCTAACAACAGTCTTTCCATTCAATTCCTTATGTACCAGAGAGGGATTTATTCTCAAAGGTGCCTAATTTCCTGTCATCTGTTGTGATGGATCTGCCTAGAAATCACTATGGTCAGATCAGCAAACAGTAACCTCATTCTCCTATTAAGTTTCCTTGGCATTAGAAAAGAGAGATAAATCTCCAACTGGAGCCAAAGTACCCGGGCAATTTCTTAGCTGGTATCATCAAAGAAGTTTATTCCTCCACAGTATCTTCTTATGGAAGTTGAACTTACAGGATACACAAGGATTTCTACAGCAAACTGAGAAAATTTCAACCTCCATCATTCCATCTGAAATTAGCAGATGTACTATGAATTCCTCCAGGCCTCACAGATGATTTCTGTGCCTTCTGAAAGGCACAAGACTCAGCAGAAGTGTAAAACAGGAGACTAGGAAATGGAGATAAAAACGAAAGGAGGAGGGAAGGCCCTCTGTAAGAACAGATGGAGTTCTAGAGAGAAGCCCTCACCAGCATGAGGGCAGCTGTGCTGGCTGCCTCCAGCCTCTGAGTCTGTCCAGGTGCTGGGGCCACTGCGACCGGCAGGCTGATGGTACCAGTGATGAATCACCTGCTGCAGCTGGCGCTGGCTGGTGGCCTCCAGGTGGGAGTCCTCTCTCCATCAGGGGTGCTTCAGCTTCCACAGGAGAGCAGTGCAGATGCACATGGCAAAAGAAGAGGGATGAAATACATTCCTCTAGAGGTGTGAGGTAAGCTGTATTCCCACACACAGACCATGCTTCTTTGTTAAAACCTAGGCTGGATATAGTTCTTTTCTTCAGAAGGTTTATGAAGCACATTAGAAAAGAGGTGGATGCTATTCCTTACATTTCATTGACTGGGAAACTGGGGCACAGGTGAATGAAATGACTAAGATCACCCAACTCTACCCTGATGTCTGTGTATGGCTTTGGTACAAGATTATCCATTCTGGCCTGTCATGTATAAGAACAGACATTTTACAATCAACCTTTCCTAACAAGACTTTTTTTTCTATCATTATTCATCTTAACATTATCCTGCCATTAAAACACAAGTGAATTCACAGGCATAAAACTCCATTTAAATAATATTATATTGACAGAGTCTGACACAAAGCCTGGAAATTCAGAGTTATGGTTGGCATTCCCTGCTGAACTACAGTCACTGTGCCTTTTATTTTCCGCACGAGCATTACTGTCAGCCTTAAGTGTGGATTTCCTGACTTTTTCAGCCAGTGTCACAACCTTCATTTTATTTAAACACAGATTTTTTCCTGCAAATGTCTACTGGATAGGCCACCAGAATTAGTGTCATTTTGCTGCTTCTAAAGTAAAGCCCAGCAAAAAAGCTGAGAAACAATACCAGCCTTCTTCCAAAAGCCTAACCAAACCCAGTCCTAAATTTTCTGTCTTCATGAAGAAGAAAAAAGATGGGCTATGGTTATCCTTAAAAAGAAGAAAAAAAAAAAAAGTCCTTTTGTCTCTTTCTCTCCAGGATTGGAAGGAGAAATTAAAAAACAAAGAGTCTTGCATTGCCTTCCTTGGCTTTTGCGAAGGCAGGAAGTGTAGACAGTTTAGTCACAGTCATTTATCTGAACAAATGCTGTTTGTCAGATAAACCCCCTGGAAGAGCTGCCAGGGCTTCCACCAGTGCACTGAATTAGCAGCCAGGGAGAACCAGCTGGGCAGTTGCAGTTCCTGCTGCACGCAGAAGGGAAATTATACAGTCAATATAAACTGTGGAGCAATTAGTATGGAGGAGAAACAGACACATTTTACTTGCTACTTGACAGGCACTTGTCCAGACTCACGGCATCATGTCCCCTTGGCATGCGCCTGAGCAATATGCCGAGTACACAAGCAGTTCAACACAAGTGGCCAAGATGAGGACACAATGTGCATGGTCACCCTGCAAGCATGCATGGTGTCACATATGCCTGATGGAGGGCAAGGATAACACCAGTAAAGTCACTGGTCAAAAAATACACTGTCAGGCATTAGATTAGTCCTCCAGCTGCATCTCTGCAGGGCTTGGGAAAGAAGGTGATGGGCTATCATGCCACGGGCTGGCTGTTTGCTCCTGCAGAGCCAGATTGGATCATGAGTGTGACAGAAATCATCCATTCACCAGTCCTATGACATACCACCAATATATCTGTAGTGACTTCTCTTTAAAGCTCCCTCATACCAGATTTGATCTGTATTGTACCCATTAAAAGTACATGTGTGCTGGAACCACTCAGCTGCACCTGTACAGGACTGAAGACATCAACAGGGTTTTGCTGCTTGTACCTGCGTTGAGTCCTGGCCCAAATCTGGCCCACAGTCCAGAAGACTCAGTGATCAGCTCCTCCTTCACTGGACACTGACCCAGCACACAAGCTCATCTCCCTGTGCCAATCAGTAGTCTTGTCCAGAGAGCTGGAGGAGATGAAGGAATGGCTCAGAGCAGTGTTAAAGTCCTCTCCTCTGCTGGTGGTTCCCCTGAGGTAGTCAACATCCTTCCTCCCCTGCACCCCAACCCTCACCTACCCCAGTGAAACTTTCTATGGCAAACGTGGATTTTATGACTGCTGTTGCAAGGGATGGAGATGCAGTACAGAGATCCTAAAACTTCAGTCCATCTTTCCAGAGCTGGATCATGCAGGTATAAATCATTTTCCACTAATGCTGTGATGTAAATACAGGGGAAAATCAGTCTCTTCACATTATGCTGAATTTCATATTAGTCTTTTAACCTATGAGTACCTAAGCACGTAACTTTATTCGCATGAGAATTCCCAAGGAATTACACATGTGTAGTCTTGCCCAAACATAAGTATGGGAAGAGTTTGGGACCTTGTACTACCTTCAGCAAGCATATGTACAGTCTGTACTTCAATAGATTGCATTGGTACAAATTGACACAAGTAATTAACAATACCTCATGAAACTCTTTACCATATTTGCCCAGACCCTGTTGTTACTGGCTGATTTATCTCTACATTAAGTCCATATCTAAGTTAAAGTTCTTATTGCTCTGAGATGGTAAATTTCAACTTTTAGGCGTTAATTCAGTTTATCAGAATTTTTCTTGTTGCCTAATTCCTAATTCTTCTCAAAACCACAGCTTTAGAAAGTAGTTCAGTGGTAGAAGACTGGGAAGATTATATCTTTGTCTCAGACATAGCCTGGTATTTTGAAACAAAATACTAGATAAAGACTATTTCTATCACTTACGCAATTTCTAAAGTCCATATGAGAAACCTTAGGAGAGGGTCCAGTTCATAAAATTCTCTTTAAGATAGAAAATAAGACAAGACCTTATCACATACTTTATATATAAGATCACCATATACTGCATCTCATTTAAAACTTGATAATGTAGCTGCAAGGTTCAGATCAAAGTAGTATTCAAAAACACAATGTTCTTCTTTTAAGAATATCTGCAGATTATGCAGTGTTTTCTGGGTACACATAAACAACCAGCTTCATGAAACACAGCTTGTCTGTGACAACTCGTTATTATAGTAGAAAGCTAAACTAACACGTCCTTAGGCCTTACCACTGGAAGGTCAATTCTCAGTTTAGGATGGCACTCTGCCTTACACAAAATAAAAAAAATAAAATTAAAAGGCTGTAAAGCCAATAGGGGAAAAACACACCCCCAGAGTAAGGTCAGCATACTCTTGGATTTATGCATGTCTACAACACGTCCTAGATCCGAGGATCTAGGAACATGATCCAGAAGGCAAAGAGGCCAAACACTGTGCTTCTCATCTGGTTTGTCAAGTGAGGGGTGTGCAATGCTACTGGTACCAGAGCTGCCCCTGGGGTTTGTAGCCATGCTTGTTTCCCCAGGGCCAGAAATGTGCAGCCCAGAGCTGGCCCTGCACCACTGACAACTCTAGGAAGTTCAAGGGAATGAGCAGCCATAGCCAGAACCATGCATGTAGCACATTTTTGCAAGGTCTCAAGAGCATTCACTCTGGACCAAGCTGGGGATCTCAGTGTCTAACTCCTATTTATTTAATGAGGAAGGAGACATTTGATCTCCTCTGTGGGCATGGCCTCTTGCCAGGATGGCTAATATAGGATTTAATAACATTATTAATTTCACATTTCTGTTAGAGCTCAAGCACAACTATATACAGGCTTTTTTTTTTTTTTTCCCTGTGTCCTTCCTTTCTTTTTTATAAGCAATTAAAAAGGGGTAAGATTGTCATACTGTTAGTTTCCAAGATTGCTTTCATGGCATGAATATAAAACTATATCCAGTGCACTGAACTCCTCTCCTCACATGGAAGACAGAGCAAGCCAAGGAACAAAAAGCTGAAGCCCATCTCATTTTCCCACTGGAGCACTTCCCGCTTTGCACTACAGTGGATCCTGCTCAAGCGCAGCCTTGAAACACTGCCTTTAAAAGTCATAGCTGGGTTTGAGCATCCATAAAGGCTGTGAAGCCAATGGCCAGGAAGCAGATAACACCTGTCAGTTGAATTTAAACCACCTGTGGGGAGACTGTGAAGCCTGTGCACCCCCAGCCCCAGCTGCCCCCCAGCACCCACGAGGGCCTCGACTCCCCTCCTACATCAGGAGACCCATTGGTATCCAGAAGGGAGGCTCTGAACCACAGGCTGTCAGCTGGGCAAAGAAGAAGTGGCAGAAGGTTTTTAATCTGCAGGAATAGTCTTTTCCTCAATACATAAGGTTGCGAAATCCAGTTTCATGCTTTTGCGATGTAGTAACCCACATGCAGTGCTTGTTCCTAAAATTACATCGGAAAGACTTAAGGACACGATGCATAACCATGTGTGTTAGGACATAGAGGCTGTTCCCAAAAAGGTGAAAAAAAAAAAATCTATTTTTTCTCAAATCCAGAAACTTTGACATCACATGTATGCATAAGAGATTAAGAGAAAAGCCAAAAGTAACATTTTCAATTGGATTTCATTACTCTGTGATGAGGTTGTCCTCTGTTATTTTTGGTATAGCTCTTAATGAGCTGAGCAACCATGCCAGTATAATAAGCTTTTGCTTTAAAGTCTTTCTTTAATTTAGAAAAAATAGCTTTTAAAAAAATCACAATTCATTGTGAAGAAGGAGCGACATAGAAGACCCAGTTACAGAGCAAACTTTCCTTTTGTGTTCACATTTGTGTGGATAAGAGGGTTATGTTGGTGACCTCCCTAACATTTCCTTTTTTTCCTTTTCTTTTTTGCCCCTGGATTTCCGCGAAGAATGAACTGTTCTTTTAATGGTCTGGAACTAGAAATTTCAGGGGGTGGAGGTGAAGAAAACGGGAGAGAGGAAAAATAATTTCACACTTAATACCTGATAGGGTGGGTCATTTTTGCAGAATGGAATATGATTTTTTTTTTATTTTTATTTCTTCACTGAGTAAAGTGCATTTGTCCCATGTTCCTTACACCTCATTCAGACATGAATGTCTCCTTTCTTCACGTACACTGGAGAAAGATGTCTTCACTTTGGAAAAGACTAAGTTAGACAAATAAGAAGGAGTTCTCTGAGCATGAAATTGCTTAACAAAAATGGCATATTTCATAACAGAAATGAAAAATCAAAAAGACCTCTCCATGTCTCTGGATGAATTTTTTCTAAATGAGTGCCACATGTCAGGGCTTCTCATGGAGAAAGGCGAATTTTTCTTTCAGAATCTCACATATGGTAAACAGTCTAAATCAGATGGAGATAAAAATGCAACCAAACTATGCACAGTTTCATTATGTGGGCTCTTAGGATATTAATGCTGCTTGTTTATCAACAAAAGCAATTTTTTAAAAAATGCAGAAAATACTCAATTTACAGCAGCTAGGCTCACCCTTTGCTTTTCCAGCGAGACTATTAGTGGTGAGGTAGAATGTAATCTCATTAAAGCATGATTTAATTTCCACTTTGGATGCTTTTGCACATGCTGCAAGTGATAAGCATCGTGAGATTTGAAAATCCATAAAGAATTTGTTTTCAGTACCTCATAAACCTTGTTATTCTCAAGGTCATGGAAGACCTCTAGATGTACCAATGCAACAATGGCTACTCTACAACTGGAGGCCTTGGATGCAGGACCTCAAGTGCGAAAGACAGCAGGATTAGGTCCCAAGTCTCCCTTTTTACCTCCTTAAACAGCTTCAGCACAGACCCCTGAAAGTTCTTGGTGGGCCTAAATCCCTTGTTTAAAAATACAAAAAAACTAGTAAAGAGGATTTTTTTTTCTTTTTTTTTTTTTTAACAGCATTTGAGAAGCAAGACTATATTACCTTAAATTCCTCACAAAAAAAAATGTTAACATATATCTTTCCAAAATAAAATTCATTCTGATATTCCTTCAGTGCTAGTCATAAAAATAAAAAATAAAATAAATAAAAAAAAAAGACTAGCAAACAGCCCAGGATTACCCCATGTTTAATAAATTACTTTTTCTGGTTACCCTGCATTTCAGTCTTCCAGGAATAGCCTGGCATATGCTTGGGTGTCTGTTATAAATGGAGATTAATAAAGCTTATGTTTTAAAGGACTTTAATAAAGTCCAGAACAAATTAAACCAGAAGTAGCACAACAAAAAGCCTATTAATATTGCTCCACCAGGGACCTTTTAAAGGCACATAGCTTTGGTGTATTCCAAGTTTCATCTCACGTAGTACCTTGAACAGGATGTGGGTTGAGCAGGTTTCACAATGCATCTGGTTCTCAGTAAATCAGTCATTAACTTTTCAGTTAGTTTTCACTGAAATTGTCAAATGATCATTGTTCCCATTGTGATTTCTAGAGCGTTTTTTTCCCTTATTAGATGTGTATTTCAGGGCACAGAATGATACACTCTGGCTTCTGTTTGATCTACCTCTACAGAGTCAGTTACTAAGTTTAATTATTCTAATAATAACTCTCAAAGTTAGGAAATGCTTCTGCCTCGGCGTAGTACTTATACCCCCTTGGACCACCCAAAATAATTCCTTTTACCATGAAAATACAATATTACATTCAAGTTAGTAATTTGTTACTTTGGGAGTCAAAGTATAGAGTAGGATGTAGAACACATCCCTGGGATGAGAAAAAGGAGAAGAGGAGTAATTTAGCCATGTTCATTTTAATTATCTATTAATATTTAGGGCACTTCACTGAATTGGAGATGAAGAACAATTACATGAATCAAAATGCTGGGCTACTTAGCTGCTTAGTTCGAGTTTTTAAAAGCCTGAATATATTTATTAAAATTTAATTAAAGTTCAAAACAACAAAAGATAGAAAATAACCTTTGAATACTTGTCATCTTTCGCAAATAGGAACGATCATGTAAAGGAAGCAAAAGCAAATATGTCCATATCAAATAGCCAATTTACTAACTCAGCAAAACAGTATCCCACCAGAGCTGGGGTAAATCAGCTGGCTATTTACAGTTAGGTATTCGGGGCTAAATCCACACATGGGTGTAGGTATGGCAAGTCTTCCTTTTGCCATAGCTAACTTTTGGGGCCAGTGTTATACCCACCGTACGGACAAGTCTGAGTTAGCTGCCTCACATCCTTCCCAACATGAGCCAGAAAATGGGCAGCACAGGGCAAGGTTCACAGGGCAGCAGCAGGGACACCCATGGAGAAAACTTAAGGTAAGGAAGGAGGGAGCATGCTTGCTATCCTGCCTCTCTCCTCCTCTACCTAAAAGTACAGATTTGGACACCTGTGAGAAATTGGTCTTTGATTTCTTACACTAAGATCGCACAGTTTCTGCCTGTGTGTGCACAACAGGCTTATGGTTTCTTTTGAATCAGAGGTGGAAGAAGGACCAGCACAAGGATATCTTCTATCCAAGAATGTGAGCCGCAGGTCCTCTTTCTTGGTGCTAAGATACATCATAACATGGAGCTTGATGTTCTTCATACCTCTTAAAGCTGGAACACTGGACAGTCCAACACAGAAAATATGCTGGATTCATGCAAAGTCTGGTGAGAAACAAAGAAGGAGGCAATGCATTACTTGTGACTTAACAGCGAGGGCAGTCTTGTTGGGAGAGGAAAGACATGGATGATGTCCAGACAAGCTTATGTAACACAAATTTCCATCCTATTCGGTTCACACACACAGAACAATACATATCTACCTTTTATTGACCTTCGCCTTTCCCCTTGGAGGCCCTTCTCAACTCTCCATTTATTCTTCATAAATTCTAGGGAATTTTCCATCCTCTGATATCTCATGCTTTTGGTAACCTTCCCTCAGCCTCTCTGGACTTAATGCCCTCTCATTGTTGCTGTTTGAATGAGACGGACAAGTCACTCACTCTGGGTTGCTCCCTTCTTTCTTCCTCTCCCATGGCCTCCTTGCCCAAAATGGAGCATCCAGCTCAGTCACTGCCCAGCCCAGCTCTCTGCTGTAGAGCAACGCAACGATGGACCAACTGTGAGCTATCAGAAAAGACACAGTGTATATTGAATTCCTTTGCTGCAAGGGTCAAACTTTTATCCAAATATCACATTCAGCAAGAACACTATTCCTGGAAATCATTCTTCACATGAAACTAAAGACCCTCTTCTGCCACGCTTTCTTCTTTCAACAAAGAAATAATAGCATGATAGGAAATAGGTTGGAAGAGATGTCAAAAGATTATTTGAAGAGATATCAAAAAATACCAAAACTTTTCTCCTCGACACAAGCTGGAATCAAATTCATCTGAGCTAATCCTGACAGGGTGTCTGTGCAACCTATTCTTAAACATCTACAGTATAGCAATTCTGCAGTCTTCCTCAATATTATATTTAAGACCTCAGTTATCTTTACAACTGGGAAGTTATTCTGCATGTATTACTTAAATCACTCTTGAGTACAGTTTATTCTTTTTGCCTTCTAGATACTTTTGTATTTAAATACTGTTACTGTGTCTCTCGTCAATCTCATTTTCCAGATAAACACACTCAGTTTTTCCAGTCTTTCCCATATCTCAGATTTCCTGACCTAGTCTGGATCCTTCTCAACTGTTTTATGTCTTTCTTGGCATACAGTACCCAAAATGGTCACAACTCTCCAGCTGAGGACTTGAGAGAGGAAAGATGGAGTGAAGAATCGTTTCAAATAGGCCCATTAAAATTGGGTCTTGGTGAGTGAGACTGGCAAAATCACTATGACATTTTCAAAAGTTCTTAGTATTTTCTTAACTCCTGGGTGTTTGGTTTCTTACAACTTCAGTAGGAGTTTTGGTACTTTTTAAAAATCAGAGCCTCCGAAGTTAGCAGCATTATGTAGAATCAAACTGTCATTTGCAATGAATAGCCCTGAGTAAGGGATGGCCAAAGGCTGATGTCAGCTCCTTTATCTGATACTAATAATCATTGAATGCGCGCCTATAATTTTTAGTTGGAGGATGAATTTCAGTCTTGATCCTACAAAAGACTGCATACACCACCTAAGCTATATTTATGTCTAGCATTAAGGGGGGCCCTCTGCAATGGGATTAGTTTCTTGCCATGCAGAAAACCAGATGACTTTATAAGGTGGAAGGGAAGACAGAAGAAATTTGGGGGTTCCCAGAAGCTATAAAAAATTTTTACTTTGAATATCGTTTTAGCCAAAAATAGTTCTCATAGGAAAAAAACATTCTCTTTTTGTCTAACACTTTCCGAAATGGAATAAAACCTTTAAATGCGCTAAAAGGTTTTATACCATGGTATTCTACAAGGTCTTAAATTATAGGTTCCTGATTCTTCCATCCCTAAACAGTAGCCAAATATAATAATGTAGGGAATATAATGCCAGTTTAGCAGGTTTGGAAATAATGTTGTTGTGTTTCTTAATACAGAGCACTTTCACATGCTCCCTTCTGTGTGACTTTCAAGAATGGTGATGTGGCAATGTATAGCTGGCAAGGTACACTCCATGACAACGGTTAATTAGTAAATAAATGATCCCAGACCCATTTCCACTGAGTTCCAGTTGTAACAGCACAGTATGCAGGTTTAAGCTCCAAGCTGACTAACTCTAATAGTTATAAATGAAATGTTGCTTTGCTTTGATATATGCTTTAATTTCTTCCCTTGACAAGCAACAGATCTAGGATCCAGATATAGTTCTGGTCTACAGTGCAGTGACCCTAAACTGTAGCAACAACCCGTGAAACTTGTTGAGATGGTAAGACAACTTATACATTTACAAATTATTTTACAGAGCAAACTGAGGCTGTTTATTCACAGAAGATCTACATAAGGAGTCAGGACTGTACCCCTGCCCCAGACCATATTAAACCTACATAGAAAAGACTACTGCACATCCTCATCCTGACATCAAGCACAAGAAATAAGGCTGCCCTAAGGCAGAGTAGGAGCACTCACATGGCAAGCTACAAATGGGAGACAATTCAAGAAGTTACTACTATTCAGCAGGCACAATTCACAAATTTTTCATGTTTGCAAAGATGGCAAATGTAGGCTGTCATCTCACCGAGTAGGCATAACCTCAGGAAGAAAGGCTCACCCAGCAGTCAGAGATCAGAAGTCTCTGATGGATTCTCCACTCTAGTAAAAGTCACCAGCACAGCCTGGGCAAGCCATCAACATTCCTCTCGCCCAGCAAGACCTGTCTATCCCTCTCTCTCCATCTCCCTCCATTCTTTATGAGGGCTCTAACTTTGGTACCCTGCTGATACACTACTATCTTGGGTACAATGTTGACACAAGCCTTCTATGTTAATAACTTAAACAGCAAAAACCCTGCAATTTGTAAAAACAAGGAAGGAGCTACTGGCCTTTTTTAAATTGCCAAGCTCACTATCTAGGTCAACTGAGTTTCATTCAGATTCTAGGTCAAGATTTTCACATGCTGAGGGAATTCATGTCTCTTTCCTGCCTTGTTTCTCTGGTCTCTAATAAGGGAGAAATTTATGCTTCAGCCTTAGGATACTTCCGTTAACGACAACAGCAAGGTGCAAATGCATTAAAAAGCCAACTTGATTAATTTGGGCACTCATCGAACCACTTGTTTGGTCAGATCCATATGCTGAATGTTGCTACTGCCTCGTAAATAACAGAACTTAATAACAAGGAGACTAAATTTTCTGCTGCTGTAGATCAGCAGAACATCAAGGAACTCAATGAAGATTCACACCCACTGTGAACCTGACTCAAAACACAGTATTTTCTACATGTACAAGTCTGGAGGTTGGCTGAAGAATAAGATCCCCTACAATCATACACAGAACTTCTATTGATGCCAGTGGGAAGGCCCGGAATAGTATAAATATTTTACACACATGCTGGTATATCCTGTGTTTGTAGAAGAAAATGTTTATTTAATTTAAAGTAAATGCATGTAGTGGGTCACATCCTCAACCTGACTACAACAGCTTCTCTGCCAGAACGAGGTCATCTTCTGATGCTGAGAGGCTGTGCAACTTTTTGAGTGCTCAAAACCACAAAGAAACATCAGGATATTTTAAGATTTATAATATAGTAAAATAATTTTACCTTTCATATATTCTGTAACAATCATTGCCATGAAATATTAGAAAGGATGAAATGAAGACAATAGCACAGACACTTCCAGTCTGCTTAAAATGTCATGATCATATAGTCACATTCCTATATTTCTCCGAAAAGGCTATTTTTTTAAGGATACGGGACAAAAGTCACTTAGGCAATCTTCTGACTCTCATCAGGTACTTCTCTCCTGAAAAGTGTGAAAAATCCACACACACACATCCACATGTGATATGTTTTCTGCTATTCATCACTGTTGAACTTTCTGAAAACATATACACTGACAGTATGTTTCCCCTCCTTACGGTAAGGTCAGCTGAGTAAAGGCAAGTGCAAGTGTTTGAGTGTTTGGGCTTCTGGGGTTGTTTTTTTTAATATATTTTTATATTTCTAGAGTGCAATTTCATTGAAAAGGTTTGTTTCCTAAGGCAAAGGTTGCAAAAAACACTTAAAAAAATGCCTTTGCCAAACATCTCTGAACCTCATTGTACCAAAAATCACACCAACTACTTCACAAGAACTGTTTTCTATCTCCAGTGGCCAAAATTTCTTTCTCTTCACTTGATTTCAAATACACAGTGGTATTTCATTGTAGCCCTGCTTCTTCATCTGTGTGAAAAGCAGGTGCAACCAAATAAAATCTGAATGATTGTCATGAACTATCTCCAGTATAGTTCTAAGCAATGGTTTGTTTGGTTTGTACTTCCACCTGTTCTTATTCTCCAAGGAAAGAAAACATGCAAAGGATGCAAATATACTGCTTTAAGATAAGAGGAGGCATCTTTGAGTTATTCTCTTCCCTAACCCCAGTCAAAACCTTTTCAATGTATGCTGCTTTTTCAAGACCAGCAGCTGTTTGACTAGAGTTATCTTTAGAAGAATGGTGATCTTCATCATGACAATCAACTCAATAGTCTACTGATAAGGAATGCAAAAATGTAATTCATCCCTAATACCAGATATACACAGTTAAACCACAGGCCTTATTTCTACTTGTTAAGTGTTTGACTTTAACTTCAGATCCTTGGATATTGCTATAACTTTCACTGTAATACAGAAGAGTTCACTGTTGACAATTCCCATTGCTTGTGTAGATATTTCAGAGTATCATCAAGTGACCCTCTAACCCTTGTTTTGGAAATAAATTAATCCCTGCACCTCCCTTGTTACAAAACTGCTTCTGTAATGTTTTTTTCATTTGAAACTGTCCAGTTTATCTTCAGTCTTCTAGAGTTGTGAGTACTAGAATTGAACGCTATTGCTGTAGCAATGCTTCTCTACCAAACAAAGAGGTAATGCAGCCTTTCAGTTGCCAGTCATATACTACCATTTACATAGGCTTTTTATCTCCTGTAGCTTAACATTAAAATGAGAACACATGGCCACAAAAGAACCCAACCTTTTACAATTTTCTTTCTTCCTAAGATAGACCACTCAGACTCAGTGCCTTTCTGCAAGAGCGAAATATGTTTCTTGATGTTTGATCTTAAATCCAGTTACACTAAAAAAATATGGCCTATCTTTATAATTGATCATTTCCACCTTTTTCTGGAACTAAGAGTTATTATTAGCATGGAATTCAGGGGGCTTTTTGCAAACCATTGATGAGATTGTTAATGTCAATGAACTTCCATGGGAATATTGCCATGCAGTGACGATTTCCCACTTCAATTTATAGCTTAGCCCTATGACTTCATGAAGTTCTTATCTATTTCACATATGACACATTAGTTTTGAATCAGTCTATCTTTTTAATAATCATTATACAATGTGATCCCATGTCAAACCACTTACACAAGTCTAGCTATATTCCATTAACATTTATTCATTCCACTAACCTTTATTCAGAACCAAAGGAAAAAAGTTATAGACAGACCATATTGCATTTACTAGCAAGAAATAGTTTCACAAAGACCCATAGCCTGACATCTCCTTTCCCTCCCAGGGAACACTTAACATGCTATGCTGGCCAAGTTCAAATTTCAGGTCAACTTGTGGACTCTGGCTGTCAGGCTGCAGTCACTTGTTTTTACCAAAGAAGGGACACTTTTACCATTCAATGTCCATTGTACCAGTTTATTCATTTTCAACCTTATTATGAAATGTTTTCATATTAACTAATTTTTCAAACTTTAGTGGCTGGTTGGTATGGCTCAAGAAGCCTAATATAGTTTTATACAAACAACATAACAAACAGATGAAGCAATTGTACTGAACATTGGGGTTTTGTTTGGGGTGGTTTAGGGGTTTTTTGGTAGTATTAATGGCAATGGTGATTCATTTGTAAAAGAGAGAAAAGATGGCTCAAAATGAAGATTGTAGCCATGGGTTGGATTTATAGCAAGGCTCTACTGAGAGCGTTCACACTATATCTTGTCTCACTCTTCACTGAATTTTGCCCAACTTTTTGATGTAGTGTCAGAATAACAGAGAGTAACACTTCATGAAATAATACTTGGGTTACCATAACAGTTGAGTCCAGTGAGACACGTGACAAGAGAACCTTGGGCGAATGTAGTTTGCCTGCTTCTCATTTTGGCAATAGATAATCACACAATCCAGCCTGGAAGACTATACCAGTAAACTTACACACTTTTCTATGTATCAGAATATCATTGACCCAAACTACATAAGGAGGTCTACTGAAAACAGGTAGGAAACCCATTCAGTGGCAGCTTCTGCATGGCATCTTTGCAGCATGGCTGTTTCCCAGCACATACTGCTGCACTGTTAGAGGGAGATCCAGCCAGCAACGCCACAGCAGTGTAGGGCCAGACTGTTAGGAGATGTGACATTGCATTCCTCAGCATCACAGCAGGAGGTATTATTTATGCAAGGAATCAGGGGAGTAGCAGCTTGTCCTACATAGTTGGTCACCATCCTTGCTACATGAGCATGCTGGTAACTAGCACAGGTTCAGCAGCCATACTCTACAGGACCATCCCAGCGCAGAGTAGTCTTAGGCCTGGAGGCATTCAGAGGCGATTTTTCTGTCTTCCCTTCAAACTGCATGATGAGCAGATCAGCCAGGCCCTGGGAGGTGACATTGTGTGCACATTTATTCAACCTCTGTATCACTTACTTCCCAGGTCCCTCCGCCCTGCCCCTGAGAAATGTCTTTGTTAACAGGATTTATTAAGAGATTCAGGTGCCAAAGTCACTCAGAAATTCAGTCATCCTGCTGATGCACTCAAGCTTTCAACACCACTAAAAAAAAATACACGAAAAAGTATGATTTCAAAATCTGCACCCTTAGTCTCTGAAATAAATAAAACGCAGTGGAGAAAGTCCAGTAGAAAAGAAAAAAGCAAGAGCAAGATGAGGAACTGAGTTAGTAATGGAGCACTGAACTCCTTTCAGATGAATTACAGGCCTTTGGAAAAGAGGAGGGAGATGTACTCATACAGACATCCCAGAAGAGTCAAGCTCCACACCCAGGACTGGAAGTGTCTGTCACCTACAAATCACGCAGGAGTGCAGACATCAGGACAGATTAAGAAGCACTAATAGAGGGAGAATTTTGTGCGATTCTTAAAGTTAAAAAAACTTATGGGGTTCATGACCAGACTAATGTTTTGTGGGGAGAAATGCAGTTTATCAGCCTAGTGTATTATGGTTTACCCCTAATTTCTCTGCCATAGTTCAGTGTTAACAATCATGTGCTATGCATATAGTAGGATTTATAATTTGCAATGTTCAACAACACCCTTCATACATAAATGCATGCATTGTTTTGTGGAGAATATTCTGAATTCAGGACAACACTAGCCAAAGTATATGGGGTGCCTGAGTAAAGGCCCAGGGCAGTGGAGTTCAAAAAGTGGCAAGAATTTACTCTGCCAGCTCTCTCAATGAGGTGAATGGTGTTACCATCTTCAGCTGCTTCTACCACCCCTCTGATCATGGTACTCCTGCAGAGCAGAGCTGCCAGCAAGGAACACGTGCCTGTGCTTTAGCTTCCCCAATTTACACATCTGCAGTAACGGTGTGCTCATGTAACCATAATTAACATCCACATGGTTTTGCTGAGATGGTATTTGAACATGGAAAAGAACAGCTTGTGGGAAGGAGATCCAGAATTGATCCCACCGTGACCTAATTGTGAAATTACCCCAAGCAGAATAACAGTCTAACATCCAAGGTCCTGACGTAATGGCTGAATTATGGTTCAAACACCAAACTCCTCCTCTGCAGGTACAAAGATTGGCCTCACAGCCTACTTCTAATCGTTTAGCATCCACAAATTTCACACGCGCGGTTAAGAGCGCTGAAATATGCTGGCCTCTCTCCACCTCTTGAAAAATGGTAACTGAGCACCTGAACCTTACTTGGAGTATTAAGGCATGAAGGAAGAAAGAGAAACGTGAATAAAACTAGGCCAGGCTTTGGTTTTGCATTCTCTTTTTCAGTGTTCAGGAAGCCTTGACAGCATGCTATGAGCACACACCTATTTAAGAGAAAGACACCTTCAGAATGGAAAAAGAGATGCATGAACAAGTCCTCCTCAAGGTCTTTCTGTAAGATCTGCACAGGCTCTCTGAAAATTGCCTGTGCCGAGTGACCATCTCCCCATGGCTGATCTTGGCAGTGGCCAGTAAGGAGGGAGGAGACGGGAAGAGCCATTACTCCCAGCTTTTCACACAGCGGCAGTCCCAGCACACTGACAGCAGACAGGGCTGCTCCAGGGACCTGGGAGGGACAAGGCACCCCTAGAGACATGGCCACCACCAGCTAGCCAAGCCCAAGCCCAGCAGATGCACCGGCTGCAGGCAGTCCAGAAAGTCCCTGTGGGACAGTCGCTCCACAGCTAATAAAATATTCACCCTTTTGTCCCCATTGACGCTTTCCTTCGCTGCCCCTTCCCCACTCTCGTCAGTCATGGTCAACTCCCCCTGCAAGCTGTTATGGCTGCAAAGAGTCAGGGAGAGCTGAAAGGAATGGGGGAAAGTCACAGAGAGTGCTGGCACCACGCAGGAGGCTGCCAGGGCCAAAAAAAAAAAAAAAAAAAAAAGATGTTTGCACTCCTTTTATCACCAGCCCTATGGGAACTGCCCTGGGCTCCTGCCTCCTGCCTCCCCCCCCATCTTGGCAGACCCCTCTGTGCTGTCAGGCACAAGCAAACCCTCCATTAGTCAGAGGAAAAACATTCAGAAGTACTTGCTACGGATTTATTCAGTATAGCTTGTAACCATATTTTGAAATGCGAGATCAATGGCCCTGTATATATACCATTATTTTTTATACGGAACAGATTCATTTTCACACTTGGCATGCAATTAAACACCGGAGTCATGAAGAAGCAGAAGTTCTAAAGGCCAGCACATTTCACGCTGGGAGAGCACTGTATAGTTAGCCCCTAATTACATGCAATACAGTCCACAGCAAGGCACATACAGCGTGTCATAGTTTGATTAAAGTGAACACCGTGGCCAATAAATGAAATGCCTAAAACTGTAAATATTACCTAAGCTAAACATATGAAAAAAGAAAGGCAGAAAACACATCTGACAAGTCCTTGAACAATGTTTCAGCTTCTCATGGCTTGAAATCATTTTCTCATGTTGGGACTGTTATTTGCTCTAAAGTGATTCTTATGTGAGGGCAAATTCACTGTAACCTTTCCCACACGCCTGCTCTGCAGCATGTACGTGGCTTAAAGAGAAACTTCCACGCTCTGGGAAGCTCACCAGCACACCGGCATTAACTGCAGATTTCCTTCACGTCCCTCACGCTTTTCTTCATTAGTTTCCACAGAGGTGCTAATTACTCAGGCTAGTTGTGTCCAAAAACAAGCTGCTTTCTCTTGCAAACCCATTTTCTCTCCTCAGCTGAGTTTTCACAGACAATTGCAGGAACAGAGGCTGCGTTTTACCCATGGGTACATTTACACAGTGAGAGAGACCCTCGCTTCTCCCTTCTTACTCCACGGAGCTAGACAGGAGCAGGTTGCATCCCCAAAGTTGTATGGCTCTCTAAACCCAGGATTATGGCAGGATGAGCCTGCCGTGTGGCCACTCACCAGACTGGTGTAAAACAAAGCAAGCTCACATCTCTTCTGCCTAACATATGGCCTGAGCAGAAGCAGAAGGGATTTCTCAAGGTCCTTACCTACAAAGGACACTTGAGCTGCATGCTCCCTTAGTGTGTTGAAATCTATTCCCCTGGGAGCTCTCAGCCTGCCCCTAACTGCTCCAGAGCCCAGGAGGGAGCCACCCTCCCATATTTATTCACTCATTCCTGTATGCTTTGGGACAACTTCCCACCACTGGGCTACACAGAAGATAGATTACCTCTACAGCCCACAATGCTGGGGTTTTGTTTTCACTTTTGCATAAAGTCTGCAAGGTGATGGGGAAAGGCTCTGCTCACTCTCACCCTAAGGACACACACTGCAGGCTGAGACAATCCGGCAGTGTGACCTGGATGCTCCAGGTCTTATGGAAATCTTCTGAAACCTCTTTCTTCTATTCTGAATTTATTCTTCCCAAAGTAATCAGCGCATTTCTATCCCCTCCTCATTCTCCCCCCTGCACCTAAAGCAGCTCCATCCTTCTGGCTTCCAAGAGCTCCCCTCTACAAGCTATATTTTATCAGGGGAGTCTTAGTTTTGGCATCTTTCCTTCTGGACTCAGCTGGCTGATGTCTTCCCATCCCGTGCATTCCGTAGGTCAAAGGTATACCCCAAAATGTACTCACTCCCTCTAACCCAGGGGAAGCATTGGAAATTGTCAGATTTGAGGACAGCAGCTGGATCGGCGAAGGCGGCCAAAACTGCAGAGTCCACATGATTAATTTCAGGGAGGNGGGGGGGGGGGGGAGAGTGGGGGAGCAGCACAGGGAGAGGGTTCAAAATTTGGGCTGAGGTTCATGGCAGTTGCTATTTTTATTGAAGTAGTTTGCCCATCCCTGGTGAATTTGTGCTCTCACAACCTTTTCTGTGCTGGCAACAGCCTGCAATGTCAGAAGAACAGAATTATGATTTCACTGCAGCACTAAAGCCAGGGGAGAGTCTGGATTGTGAAGGAGCAAACTCTGACCGGAACACAAAGAGTTTAAGGCCTCACAAATACAGTTTTAGTGAATTTCATTTTTCTGCCCACTTCCAGCCAGTATCACAGCCCCTGGCCACCTTCAGGCTCCAGCCTTGGGAAGAGGGGACTGAGGGTGAATCACCCTGGGAACAGCAAAACAGGTAGCAGAGAAGGCATAACTTTTACCCTCAGTCTTCTGAAAACTGCACTGTAATCTTTCATTTTCAATGAGTGGAATAATGGCATAAAATACAACCCTCTCTATAGCTGAGATTCCTGCTGCAGAACGTCACCTACAGTAGAGTCTTTTCTCGCCTGAGAAATAAATAATAAACTTTCTATAAATGAATGTATGTTTAAGGAGCATGGATGAAAGAAGTACAAAGCAGCAGAAAACGTATGGAAAATGCATGTCTCCTGCAATCAGTTTTCCATGAAGGAGTATCTCCTGAGGCAGCAGAAGCAAAATAGAAAGCCTAGGTTATTGATGGAAATAGGGGATTTTATTTCAGCATTCAAGAAATTGGTTAGTGCTTAAAGAAACTAAACTCCTATGTAACCTGATGATGATGATGCATAAATTATCTGTGCCCTACAGATCATTTAAAAAACAAAACCTGATTTCTTTTGGTTGATTTCACTTTTTCTGGTGCTGCAAACACAAGTGTCAACTTACATGAAGCGGAAAAGGTGTTTAGTGGTCAGGAAACATGTTCTTTCTAGTGCACAGGGAATGCAACTCTTGGGCAGAAATAGCCCACCAAAAAAAAAAAAAGGCTTCATGATTTATTATTGTGATTTACAAGCATGACAACTGTTACCTTCTGTAAAAAACAACACTTTTACATCATTGCAGGAGCCTATAAACACCAAAGAAAAAAAAGAAGGTTTTGCTATCTTGCAACAGCAAAGTAAGTTAAAGGGTGGGTTGAAAGAAAAAGTCCTGTATCCCCCTTTCAGCTTCTGAAAATCTGTAGGAAGGTGCTGTGTTGACATTATGTCCTGGTGAATTTCTCCCCATGGCCAGCCTCAGCTCAGTTCCTCTAGAATTGACACTGTGTGTCACGCTGCAAATTCACAGGTCCTGCTGCTAAAAAAATGGAGTGCCTCAGAGAAGTTTTAATCAGCAGTGGTGCTTAAAGCAGCGAGGGCAGACAGCAGCTGAGCTGCAGCCCGCAGCAGTGAGAAATCTTGAGAACAAGCCTTTGCACTGGGGCCCTAACAAGCAGAGCACAGCCTAATCTAAAAGGTAGCAGGGACGTCTCTCTAAACCAAGGCAAACTGCATAACCCAGGAAGTCCTACTGTGAGGAACCAAACAGCTCAAGGACTTTCTGTCGGAAATACTCCAGATGAGAAGCCTTGGGTCAGAGGGCTGAGGCAGATGAATTCCCTCCTAGTTCTATTTTTCTACCATTTTTCTTCACTAGGATACAGGGAAATTCTTTACCAGCACTAAGTGCAGTCATGTACATACTGCAGACTGGCTATTTTTTTAATAAATATTCCAAGAAACCTTGTGCTAACATCTTTAGGACTATGAAATAGTAATATAAAAGACAAATGTATACTTTAAAAGTTCTATATGCTGTCAGTACCTTAGGGTACTGAAGAATTGTAGCATGAAATAATGAAAAATGAACATTTATGACAATAAAAAACCAGCTTTGTTTTCTTGACAGTTACCATCCTCTGTCAATAGGTACGTAACACAAATGTGAACAAAGCAGTGAAATAGATACTGTGTGCCACAAGTCTTCTCTTAGTTGTTTTTCACAAAGTTCACAGATTTCTTCTAAACTAACAGCAAATTTAACTTGACAGAGCCATATGTCTCCAACATTTTGCAAAAGGCCAAGCACCTTCATATATCAGGTAGAAATAGAGCAGCTGAAGCCTCCTGGCAAAAATTTGGGGGACATAATATGAAACTTCAGGCCCAGTTCAAGAGACTAGAATGGACAGTCACTTCCATTTATAGAGATATATTCCATTTCATGGCTCAGTGTAAATGCTATTAGAGCAGCTGCTGAGTACGAAAGTAAGCTGATGTACCAGACCAGCCTTAGTGTCAGAGAGGGCTGGAAGAAACTTTATTTTATATAGGTCATATTAATATTACATCAACAGTAGTCACTCGTCAAATCCCAGCTAATATTATTTGGGAGCATGTCAGAGCTACTATAATAATGCAAACATTTAGGCTGCATTGGGAATACACTAAGTATACAATAAACTATTCCCAGTATAAAAACAATGTGGGCAGTTTTCTGGCTGAATCAAAATTAACAAGAAAAAGGGAAAAAAAAAAAAAAGCAGCAAAGCAGCAATAGATCTGGTTTAACAGCTGCACAGCAAATATGTTAATCATGTAAAATCAGTGAGTTCATCAATCCATCCACCCTTCTCCTAATGTTTTCCTGTCACCTAATGGTTAATTTTCAGAAAAATACAAAAAGTCATCTACAAAACTCTGTTACAAAGCCATTCATGGTGAAATGCACAAATACATCCTGACTTGCAAACAGCAAGGGAAACTAATAATAGGGTAATAGAGAAGGTGCAAAAAGCTCTGATCCCTTACGAGCTGCTGAGTCTTTTTATTCAAATTATATTTCATATATATGTGGCAGGAAGAATGTAGGTGGTTTCTTTGACCCTGGCTGATCCGAGGACCCAGGTGTTTCTGATAACAGCAGAATCCCTTTGTCCTCATAACATTTCATCTCTCTTGCTTCAATATCTGGTTTCTCACTAAACATTTGCCTTGAAATCTGTCCCAAGGGTGCAGAGTGGTATGATCCCCCATGACGGCGGCTGTAAGGTAGCCTGGAGAGCGTTAGCTCGATTACTGCAGGGCACAACTTCCCCAAACCCTGCTATCCTCTCTCCTCTTAAAGAAAAGTCAAAGCCTACTGGTTTGTAGAGAGGCTCTTCACGAGCCTTCCTTGCTACATTAGACAAGGGGGAGATTAAAAACAGCTTCTCACCGCAGGGACAACAGGAATCAGAACAGGAGTGCTCTCTTCAAGGAGGCAGCTTGGTTTCTTACACAAAATTATCTCAAAGACTTTTAAAAGGTAAAGAGCATGAACAAAGATAAGACTACATTACTACACTGGCTATCAAGATGAAGCTACTAATAGTTGCACTATTAAAATAGAAAGGAGGGAAGAAAAAGGCTGATTATGTTTTTTCAAAAAGGAAAAGCAGTAGAAGACACACCCACAAAAGGCTGGAAACCAAAAAGCCTGCAAATCCTCATTTCTTTCAGTGAACAAACACTTAGCCAAAGATAATCAGGGTCCTTTGACTGTTCCTTTCGATCTGCCTTTGTTATCTCCTCCTGCTCTTGCAAAGGTTTTTCTCTTCCCTTTCTCAGCAGCTGTTGCTGGAGGCAAAATCAGCGTCTTCTTCACCATTTGCAGGAAATTACAGCGCTAGACATCACTCCATTCACAAATCGTGGCTCCACAATGACTACAATGATGTGAAGCCCAAGTAGACCAACTGGTTTTAATTTACATCAGGTAACTGGATTTGCACTTGTGCCAATGGGAACAGTACCTGGCCCAGAGAGCCAAGCCATAAACAGGTGGGAAGAAGTTTGGAGAGAGTTCATCACCGGGGATATGAGAAATGTGCGCATGCAAACAGTTTAGTCAGCAATCAGTCACCTCTATTTTATTTATATTTTTTTTTTTAACCACAGCAGGTTTATCCAAGAGCCTCATAGACTTTAATCTGGGTCCATTACGCAACTCTGTCTACTACAGCATTAAAAGGCAGGTGTATTCAGAGACGCGCAGGCAGAGGCCATTCTCAATCTCTGAATCACGGCGACGTTTCTGCTGGCTCCTTGCTCTGCCACCTGTACACTCATCGTTAAGTCAGAGAACAGACTGACCAGCCGATCACACAAGCTCAGAAAATCAAAGCCAGGCAGACGATGGCGTGGGAGGCTGAGCATGAATTGTTGCAGGGCTCTGACTAACGCTCCAGCAGGGAAGCGCGCAGGAAGCTGTGCAGAGCCAGGAAGGACACTGCCCCGGTGCTTCCTTTCTGCCACTTCAAAAATATCAACTAACAGACCTCTTTAACAAAAAAAAAAAAAAAGAAAACAGAAAACAAAAAACCAAAAAAAAAAAAGCGCTTTGGACAGATCCTGACGTTAGCTCTTGGCCTTTGCCTCATATTATCTTGCTGAAAAATGGAAGGAAAGTACTGCAAGTAGTTAATAGCTTCTCTTAAACAGGATGCTGAGGATAGCGATTACATACAAGGCACTCTTTAGAAAAGACTTTGAAACATGCAAGCTGTGTGTTCACAGTCTGGGCATGAAGACAGTTTCTACAAGTCCTTGTTATAATTTTGTGAACACAGAACATGGGTTTTTCTTTTACTTTCTTCCTTCCTAGCCCCTCTTCACGTACTTTCTCTCCACATATTGTCTTAAAAGAGAACATCAAACCATTAAAAAAGAAAAAGTCTTTGTACTGGTTACACTCTACGCAGTCATTTGTATTGCCTTCAATTTGGGAGTTCAGAGAGGCTGTGCTATCAGAAAGCTTGGAGACGTCCTGAAATCCTAAATTTGAGGCAGAGCTGGTGACTCAATCTGTGACCTTGAGCAAGGCACTTGATCTCCCGGCACTTTGATTAGTCATGTCATAAAACTGGGTAAAAAGCAGCACCCTGACGAAATACAGATCCTTCATCAGAGCTGGAGCTATCTTCCTTAAACAGGTGAAGAGGCACACACAGAGAAGGGTCTCATACTTTCTTGCCTCATTTCGGTAGCTGCTTTGTTAAACTGCACAGCTTCACATCTGTCTTAGTACTATCAGAATATAGAATTCATACACAAAGGCATATCTGATTCACAGCTGAAAACTAGCCCTGATAAACTTCAGTTTAAGCAAAGTGCCATCCTAAGCCTTCCTGAGCACTCAGCGTAAGCCAGTGCAAGCAGGACTTAAAGTAGCAGGAAGCTTGAACTTAAGAAATGGCAGCTCTGTTATTGCTCCTGGTTTTAAAATTGATAGGTTTGACCTTTTACATTTATCTTCTGTGGTCATTAATCAGTGCCGAGGTGAAAGCTGAAGTTACAACATACTATGTCCTTTCACTATTCATTTTTAGTTAAAATCCTAATCTTGCACTTTGTTTAATATTCCACACTGAGTGGGGGGTGAAACGGTCCCCAGGAGCCAGCAACCCATGCACAGCAAACCAAGTGCCAGGCGTTCATTGTTAAACTCATTAACAAAAGTGCACACCAAATTATATTGTCTTTTAAGGCTGTAAAGGGATTTCATTCCTACCTAACAGCTACCTCTAGAAAAAGCTTTAGGTTTTATAAACACTGTTCCGGCCACTGTATCCTCTACAAAATTTCAGACAGAAAACCTCAAAATCCTTCTTCATAAATTCTTGAGTCTCGGACCCTTTGATCAACATCAACTGTACCATTCAAGGATTTTTGGTAAATCCTGAGTGCCTTGGGAAATGCAATGTGCATGTAGCAAAAAGTCTACCTAATGGCCATATGGAATGTAGTTTATTCTTGCCCACTTGCAAGTAACACAGAAAGGCCTGTATGAAATGTCCCCGGGGGCCTGGTGCGGGACAGATGAAAACGCAGGAAATGGGTAGAGAGGGAAACAGAGGAGCAGCATTGAATGTGGAGCTGCCATTCACATCCCCGGGACTTTGAGTCAAAAATGAGGACAGAAATGGATTATCACCTTTTAGAAAGAGCAAAGTCTCTGACATGATTTAAAGCTTGCATCATAGGCACAATCAGACCTCAGCCAGTGCGTGCTGCACTATCTGCAGGGCTGCACACACACAAAATCTGAGCAGAATTTAGGAACCTTCATAATATACAAAGACTCGAGGTATGACCTTCATATTTATTTTTCAACCAAGAGCCATCTAAAAGAATGAGCATTAAAGAAGTTTGATGCTGATTAACCAGGTCTGACCATAATCAATTTATGAATAGAGAGAAAAATGCAAAACTTTATTAACTGTGGAAGGAATGTTAGGTCCTTAACTGCCCAGCAAGTTCGTGAAGACAAAGGAGATCAGTTTACAAGGGTTAAGTAAACATAATATTTTATATTACAGTTCAAATGAATCCAATTTCAACAAGACTGTGTAAGAGTCTAAAAATTGGTTTACCAGATTGAACATTTTTATGAACATTAAAACCCATTAGATTGCTCTGAAGTACAGCTACCGAACAGCCAGAGCCACATAAAGAAACCATTTGTTTTTCAGCCCTATGGCTGAATTGCTTCTAGCCTCTTTGCTAGTCATGTCTGGTGGGTTCCCTGTATTTATTTTTACACGCCTACATGTTGTGTGCTTTGTATTCCTTTAAGTTTCCAAGGTCATGTCAAAACAAAACGCATTCCTGAGTGGGTCAGCATAGGAATAGCCACACCAGACGTTAACGTAATAACTTGATGCTTACTGCAAATCTGAGAAAAGTAACCAGCTGTTGTGAAACACAAATTTCTGGTAAGGGAGGGAGGCAGTACATGAACACAGTGCCCTGGAAAGTGCTGGTTTGGCAGTAACTGACCTTATGGTCCTTTATTTATCTATAGAATAGACGTGCGTTTATAGCCTCCTCATTCTGTTTAGCTAATCACTGACTCTGATGAGGCTGCAAGCAAAGCTGCCAATTAGCACTAATTATGATAGCCATATTTCATTCAGATAAATGAGTCTGAACCACTGAACTCCCTTGGAGAGGAAAAGTCCTTTTAAGCGTTTTTCAATAGATTTCCAGCATCCCAAATGACTAGAGCACAGATACTATAAGTGTGTATCCAATGGTGACAGCTCACCATTTGAAGGAAAATAAGCCTAAAATAATGGAGATACTGCTACATATATATGATAGCAATAGAATGGATTCTGTGTGCCTCCTGTAGTGTTCAGGACCTTTCCACATCAAACCACAGCTACCTTCCCATAACACACCACTCGTTGGAAGCTGTAAAATTCAAAGAACCCTCATCCTGTGGCCAGTCATTCCTTTCCTGCATCACTGCTGGTGTTACAAGGATTATCAGTTGTCTTGGTCTTCCTTAAGCCATGCCTGCATCACAACCAGCACAAAATAGCTGAAGCAAGCCACTCACCCTTATGAGAGCCCAGACATATATATACCAGAGGTGAGTCTGTGAAGCCTATATCAAGGAAAAAAATAGACCCTGGGCATTTTGAGCTATAGATTTTATGTCCAAATTACAAGGCAGATAACCTTTAATGTATCTCATGAGCAAGGCATACTACTAACCCAAGCCTAAAGCTGTAGGATGAAGAAAAATGAAGAAATGAAAGGTGTGTGGGTTACACTGCACACTCGGCTACACCAGCTCGAGCCCCACTGCCCCGGCAGCAGCAATGAACGTGGCCATCCATGGTCATACCTGATCCCAGCACAGGGATCTATTCAGATGCCCTCCGAGAGAAAAAAATCAATGTCAGGACAAGCAGCTCTGCACAGCACGAAGGAGACGTGTTTTATTGCACCTGAAACACAAGGCCCAGCTTCTCAGAATGTGTAAGGAACAGATTTTTCAGGCAAGCCAAAAGGGACCCTACCCTTAGGCAGGCCAGAAGAAATGAATGTCAGGCTTGTATCATCCAGGACTCACTCTTGCAGCTCTTACAGTGAAAGGACACCTTGTGAGAAGTGTATTAACATATTGGCATCTGCATTAGCTATGTTAAAACCACCCAGAGCATGGACAGGATTGACCACCACATATCCAGGAAGGGAAATGCATGGGTTTTGTTTCATGAAGAGCTGTGGCTCTTTGCTCTCCTCAAGGCTCTGCTGAAGCAGGTTGGTGATGGGCAGGCTGCCTACCTGCACGTCACGAGCAGGACTGGGAAAAGGTCCAAAAGCCAAAGAGGAGCTAGGGAGTAACCCGGTGACTGAAGGTCTGGTTTGACCAGGAAGAGCACAGCCTTCCCAGTGAAGATGATGATGAGTTGCAATAAGAGTGGGTGGGTAGGGTGGGGCGAGAGAAGGCTTGAGAGAATTGAGCCCAAATGACTCCCACACTCTGGAGAGCTGGAGACTGGGAGCCGTCCTTTCTGGAAAGCAGCGTGCCCGGGGTGTGCGAGCAGCAGAGAAAGGCATTACTCCTAATGGAGATGGGTGGGAGCTGCAATATTTGGACTCCAGTTCTCAGTACCACCAAGTACAGGACGTGTGGACCTAACAGACCCATCTTCATTTCCTAAGAGTCATAAAGGCAAACTTTTAGCAGCGTAAAACGTAAAATATAATTTGGAAAGCCTGTGTTGCTGGGGGAGGCAAAAAGGCATGCCCTAGCCTTCATGGAAAAAAAAGCTGTTTAGGCAAGGCCAATAATTAATGAGCCAGTGGTCATTTAAGGTGGGCATAAATATTTGCATCCCAGAAACATTTGCCACCTTCTCCACGCTCCCCTTCTCTCGGTCTGTTTTTCCCCTTCTCTGCAGCCTCCTCTCTCACACGCTCTTTTTCTCTCCCCTCCTCTCCCTGCTGCCTGCCTATCATCTTGCTCTAATTGTTTCCAGATTTGTGTGGGAGGTCAGGGCCCGGGAGTGCTGCTTCATGCCAAGTTTATAAACAGAGCAGTGTTTCCAGATGGCCACTGGCTCCAGCCTGGCTAGCAGGTTGATTGGGACCAGAATAACAACAGGTGGAGAACAGACAATGAATTCCTTGACACTTATTTTACTCCCTCTGCTTTTCCCCCCACTCCCTCCTCCCTGCAGCCACCACGGCTACCACCACCAGACCTTCAAGATCTTGAATCGGGGCAGGGAGTCAGGACACGGGGGAGGGAGAGGGAAGGAGGAGGAATGATGAAAGAAAGAGCAAGTGACTTCCTCGACTGAAGAAATTGCGGGGCAGGAGAGGAGACACACACTGCTACCTCTCTGCCAACCATTACTGCTGCTGTTAATTAAGGTGCCCTTTAGCCGCTCATGGAAGAGACCCTCGGAGACTAAATACAGAGAATAAACAAGATACCTTGGACAAATGGAGAAAATTATAAGATTTATTCAACAATGCTCCTTAGGCAATTGTATGCTCTTAGTTTTTGGCAGGGCTGCCTGGGTCACCAAGCCCACTGGCAGCAACGACACGTCCTCAGTCACAGTCCTCACTCTTATTTTTCCAGAGAGATCTAGTCTCCCCCAGGCTCCAGTTTGCTACTACCCCTCCCAGGCTCCTGCCCTGCCTAGTCTCCCTTGCCTCCCCCAAGCCGGTATTTTCTTCAAATTAATTTCCACTTTCCTCATTGGAAGTTGTTTATAGAAATGACAGGGGCAGGGAAAGGAGGTTTTGAAAGGCAATAACGGAGGTGCTTTTCTATTTCCTTGTTCTTTCCAATGCATTTGGGGGAGCTGTTCGGCACAACTGCATTGCTCCGAATTACCTTTAGAGTAGGTGGTCACAGATGACACAGAACTGCAGGTTCAGTGGCAGGAGAAGCCTCACTCCAGCTGAAGGAGGAGGCACAAATCAGAGCAGACAACAGCCCTGATTTTGGGCCTCCAGTAACATGAAGGCACACTTTTTGTTCATACACAGAGTATAAGCAACCACTACTATCTATTCCTCCTGGAACTTCCCAAAAAGAAGGCAAGTCTTAGGAGCAGATGGGAGAGAAAGAGCCAGAGTCAGAGGAGTAAAGATTAAACCTCAGATGCCTGGGCTGCCTCAAGCTGTGGTAAAACTTTTAGGAAAGTGTGAATGATAACCCATCAGGAGACATTTGCAACAATGCATTTTAGTTCTGGTGGCCGTGATTGCCACCTCCTCTGGCCCCACAGAGACCACTGGGATGCAGGAGCTGGATCCAGTTCCAGGTGTACACCAGGGTGACAGGTTGCTTGTCATCCTCACTGAATCTTCCAGATTCAGATTCTCTCATTTCAGAAATCCATACAATCGGGAGCTCAGCTGCAGAAAGAGATGGCAAAAAGGGAGGGAAAGGGGTACTAATGAGGGGAAGTAAGGAGAAACATTCAAACTTCCAGATGAAATCACTTTTTTATTACCAAACTGCAAATGTTCCTATTTCCCTGCCTGGCCCAGTTCTGCACCCCTTAAAGTAAGATAGCAGAACCAGTAAGAAACAAAACCATAAATTATCAAAAAACATTGTAATTGCAAGTGAATTAATTAATAATGAGACTAAATTATTGAAAATGCTGGACATGACTCACCAATATAAGCTCGATAAGTTTGCTATAACAAGAGAAAGAAAACAGGGTAACATTTTCTCTCCATTTCTCACTTGTGCTTACTCTCTAGATGGCTAAATTTGTTAAAGGATGAAAATCCTAGCAATAAACCCATAAAGAAGTGCTAGGATTGCAAAATTAAAAGCTGATTTCTTAAGAAAGTTATTCCTTAAAAATTCAATGGCTGCTTTTAACAGAATGTTATCCAAAGTGGATAAATAACCCAAGACTCCAAAGTGAATTGTTTATTTTCTTTCTATTTGCTGCACTCCTCACACATAAACAGAGAAATTCAAAAGGCAGTGAAATGGCATACACACTCTCTTGTGTCTAAATAAAGTGATTAGTAAACTGACTGAATTGCTCACATGAGTAAAGCAGACAGGATTTACCCCATTCATTATTAATAGAATATTTTCTTATTTGTAACCCTATCTTCAGATCCTTAATGGTTGACTTGTACTCTTGGATTGTCTATAAAATACCAAAAAAAACCCCATTTTTGGCACAAGTGCCAGCATGAAGGTGAACTGAAATTCAATAGGAGTACAATTTGCTGCTACTCAGAAAGCTCTTACATAAACGGTGTGTGAAAAGTGAGCATCATTTAAAAAGCATTTGCTAATATTTGCAATGCAAAAGACTTCAAATTCTTGCATATGAATACCTGGAAGCAGATTTGGAAGCATTTAGGGGTTTTCATGAATGTCAGCAAATTGTTAACAGGTTTTTATTTTCCTGGAGAAACTTCATGACTAGTCTTAGCTGTCAAATTTTATACGGCGTAAGTTCTACATCTACAAATAAACACAAAAACATATTAAGCCAGTTAAAAAATCTTTGCACTTCCAAACCTTCTTATATCTCAGGATCTCAAAATACTTAAACAAACATTGTGCCTAATCCTCAGGATTGGTTTAAATGAGGTCACTCAGCACCTCTTAAGTAGATGCTTAGGATATTTTGCCAGAGTGAACTTTTAAGATGGATCATTTTATGGCAATAGGGTAAGCTCCAACAGTTTGGAGATTCTCCCAGATTCAGACTGTAAATTCTTTGGGGCAGAGAATGGCTTTGAGCATACACTTATGCAGTAGAGTCTTGATTTTACTGGGAATTCCGGACATAACTGAGATGCAAGTTGAATAATAAAAATAAAGGACAGGAAGTGTCAAAGACAAGATGCTCAACAAAGCTGGATTTGCATCTGATCAAATACGCTAATTCTTATGTTCATATGACTTCCAAAATTCCACTCATGCACAGTTTCCAATTATTTGTGGAGCATCATTGAGACTGTAGACATCTTTTCCCATGTGCTACTGCTTTGGCACAACATTATGATTTGTATAACCCAAAAACTTTAGGCCATGCCTTTCCTGTTATTACTGTGTTCCACAGAAATCTGCATACCAGGTTTTTCAAATATGTTCAGATATGATCTGCAGTACCTGTGATTCTCCTGAACAGAATTATCCAACTCTGACATATCAAACCCAGGACAAGTAAACTCGAGAGTTGACTGTACACCTGAACTCCAAATTTCTGTACGATGGTGAGCTATGGATGCTTATCTGCAATTTTGGTTTCTCTTTCAGCAGCTCATCATTGACAGTGATGACTAGAGGCATTTGTGGACCTCTCTATGGAGATAAGGCAAATGACATTTGTATTTTAAACAACAAAGAACAGCTTTCAGTAGGCCTAAAAATTACTAACATAAGTGATTCTTTTAAGGAAAAGAGTTTGTTTGCATAATGGTGATTTGCAGTGTTGACATCCACATGAAGACAGCATGGTAAGCAGATGTTCTTGTTCTGGATGTGACTCCTTGCACCTTTCACGCCCAGGCAGCATAGTGGGAAGTGCCAGGGAGTCTGACTTCAGTCACTGGCTCAGATATCTAGTTAGGCTTGAAAGGTCAGGTTCTAGGTATCCACATTTCAGAAGCTTGATACGTAAAGATAAGCAGAAGGATTCATGTCTCCTAACTTCCCAAAGTCTTAAGCATCTATTGGAAGATGCCTAAATCACAGGTGCTTCTTCTATAATCAAGACACACATTCCACAGGCATTTTCAGTGGAAGGATCTCTCTCTTGCACACTGTTGATGGTAGAAGGACCTCAAAAAACTAAGATACTGGACACATAACTCCTTTTAGAGGCTAAAATAAATTCTGTTCCAAGCATGGCAATAGCTTTTTTGGACTTTGCCAAAGGTTACTCTCTTCACACAGGCATAGCTTTGAGCTCTACTGGTACAACTTTCCCATTTTCAAATGTGGATGTTTCTGAACATTCCCACTGTAGAGAGATTACATAAATGCTTCCTGAAATGTAGCTTATTTAGAAGTGAGATGCATACCTGAGCTAAATGTTCCTGAAAAAAAAAAAAAAAACCAGCAAAGCTTCTCCTCACATAACTTTTGCAACACCTCAAACCAGAATGAAGTTGTTTTTCCCTTCAAGAAGTTGGCAGGGTAGTGAAAAGACCTGTGTGGTAGAGGTGAGAAATACTGTTTCTAAATGCTCAGAAAACCAAGTAAACTGCCCACAGTGACAACCCATATTCAGTGACTGGATTATTTATTATGGCTAGTCTGAGCTGCTGCTCTAAACCAATGATGCAGGCAGAGCTGTGACTGAAGATGGGAAAGAGAACATGTAAATATTGTTCATAAACGCTCCCCTAAATTTTCTCATTGAATTGGAACTCATGTTAGTGCAGTCACAGAGTCCACTCACAAGTAGTTGAGTAGTTGGGTGCATTCTCACAAGTGTTCAGAGACAGCAAAGTATGGCCCTGTAAGAGCACCATGGCAAGGTCTCTGAACAGTTCAACATATACAGACCCCTCATAAAAGCTTTTTTACAGGAAGCACCTTACAAATTCAAATAAACACAAAGAGGATGAGATAACCAGACTGGATGAGTAAGTTAACTTCACTTGACAGAGCCCAGTGGCCATTACTCTGAAAAGCAGACTAAAACTTTGGGCATTAAACTGTCGGATTTCTGGACTTCTGCAAGCCAGAGTCCAAATTCCTTGTGAAAAGAGGCACAACATGATTTCAGCAGGACACCACAGTCCATCCCAGGTAGTCTGAAAGCTACTCAGTAGGTGCAGCAGGTCCCAGAGATAAGTCTGGCACCTACCCCATTCGTATGTTTTGAAAGGTGTGTAAATGCTATAAGCAATGTCTTTGCAAGGAGTCCTGCAGAATACAGGGCTAATTAATAACAGACATGCTATGTTTTCTATGTAGGAGCTCAATCAAGTCACCTCAGGCTGTTTTTCTTTTCTGTTCTTCGCAACCCTAAAGATAGAAAAGCAAACACAGCAAATACGCTTGGCCAAAATAGAGAGCATTTTAAATGAAACGCATGTAATGGCAGGAGCTGCTCCATCATAGGAAAAGGCAGACATTTGTGGCAACATTCTGCAGTACATAGCACCATAAAGGTATATATATGGTATGAATGCAAATTTAAAAAAAAATTATGAGATATAGGGAGGGAGATTATAATGATGAGCACTAAACGTAAGGTGTAGCAAGTACACTTAGTAAAGAAGGCGACAGTGAATTGTGGATAGCAGGGAACATAACTGGTGAAATTCAGATGAAGCATTTGCTCCACAGGAATTCATTGATTATGAGATCTGAGCAAAAGGAATTGCTGGGGAGATTCTTCCCATGTGTTTAATGAGATATTAACTGCAAGATTTTGTTAAAAATCTATAAAGGAAAACCAAACAAAGTGGCGTCTTGTTCCCCCTAAGTTGCAATACCCATGTAAATATTAAGATGATAGAATTATCTGCTCCAACACTCCTATCTGTATTAGTACTCCTGTTGCACTGGACTGCCCTTTTGCTGAAGAACACTACTGTATGTCTACGACTGTTTGCATGCCTCCTATGGCCAGATCTTGTCACGATACAAGACTCCAGTTCAAGGAGTAAGTTTGTGGCAACATTCTGCAGTACATGGCGCCACAAAGGTATATATATGGTATGAATGTAATTTTTTTTAAAAATAAAATTCAAAATGAACCATCTTTTGCATAGAACAAATTGACGTCAATGGAGTCCCACCTAAGAGCTGCTGTGGTAGCATGGGCTGCACAGTGAAGCTCTAAGATGAGCCACTAATGTCTGCAAACCATTATAATAGTAATACCCTTTCTGAATCATAGAGCCTAAAAGGGCTAATAGATCAACACGTTCATCTGTCTGCCAGAGGACTTGCCCGTGTTCTGAAACTTCACAACAATTCAAAGGGGAGCAAGTAATAGTGATTAATGATCAAAGAACAATGTAGTTATTGCAGTGGAGTTGATCTCTGAAACAAAGCAGAATTTAGCAGCTAAATGAAGTGGAAGCTATTAACTGCATCGTTATTACTATGCAAAGGCAAGTAGCAACCGAGTAATTTAAATAGGTCCATTATGTAACACTTTTTTCTAATTCATTCCTGATCTGCTAAACTAATCTCTGTTTTTTAGGGGTTTTGAAAATGAATTAAATGGATGAAAAATGCAGCTGAAAGCCAGGATTATTTAAGGAATGGAGAACAATAGGAAAGCATGACAAGGAAAGATCAGCCATTTGACAATGAAGCAACATCCTGAGCCTGAAGCACAATACTATTGAGTAAGCATCTGAGAAAATGTTTTATTTCTTCACCCAGATGCATTCTCTTTCCTCCTTCTCCTCCCCTCTTAGCAGTGGAGTTTGACTTGGTGTTAACCTAGAGAAGTTTAACTTGGGGTTTCCTAGACTGGACAGAGAATTCCATTTGTTACACAGCTCTGTAACTCCATAACCTACATTTACAGTATCTACTGGAAGTCCCAGTTTCACCCCACCTAAATATGGGCACTGAATGGAGGCAGCTACCCATGGGCTGTAGGACCCCTAAATGACCTTTACAGTCAATGGGGAGAAAGAGAGACATGCCAGTAGCTGGAAATTCAAAGAACCAAAATATGGCTCACCTTCTGGAGATCTCTCATCCTCTGTTGATTGTAAAGGAAACCTAAAATGGGTATGCCTTTAACACAGGTGGCTAAAGTTGGGTGGGATGAGTCCCATCCAGCTTTGCGTGTTCTCATGCTTTTACAACTTCTCCTCCCTACCAGAAGTGAAGGTTCAAAAGGTTCTTCTCTCCACAACCTTTGTTATATGGGTTTCTAAAGCTGTCCTTACCACAGTTTTCCAGGCAGCATGAGCAAGGATATTTCTCTGGTTACAATGCTAACTTCCTCCACTTAATGTCTTGTTACAGAGTTATCAAAAAAGAAATCATTGTCTATCCAAGAATGAAGCTGCAATCCTGCAAGATTTTTGGTTCTTTTCAAAGACCCCGTGGTGCCTATCAGGATATAGGCAATTTTCACCTTAATTTTTGGTCACGTGCACTAAGCTGTTGCAACACATAAGAATAGTGCAGCACCGTTGGTTCATTTAGTGCAGCGTTTCAATAATGAAAGTCAGGGACTTTTGAAGATTTGGAAAATATATTGAAAGGCTGTATATTTAAAACTAACACCTTTTCATTTAGGCATGTAAAACTAGTGTTACCCTTTTATCTAATTTCCTGCCCCTTTTACTAGCGATTCAGTTACAGCTCTTTTCTGTTAGGAACTGGCAGTTCAGTAGTTCAGCGGACCAAAAAGTAATGTAATATTTTGCTAGTTTAGTTGGAAAAGTAATATAGGAGTGCTATTACTAACGAGGAACATACTCATTCTGCGATTGGGCTTTTCTCTGAAAAATTAATGAAAAATAGTGAGTATAGCTCTGCCCACTGCTGCACTTGCACAATCCTTCGAGATTAATGAGAGCTGTACATCTTTATCTAACAATACAAATGAGTCCTGTGGTTGCACTGACTCTACCAAAAAGCACCAAATTTGTTCACTTACAGGAAGAATTCAGACTCACACATTTCAGTCATGCTCCGCTTAAGATGTCCATTATATTTTCTTAGTTGGTGGACAATAGAATTAGAGATGGGTCCAACTTGGAGCCCCAGCCAGAATCCATCTTTGTTTTACAGAGGTTCAAAACACAAACCTGATCCTGAACTAATTAAATTCTCTCTCAAAAAAACAGAGCTTCCAAGTGTCACTTTTTTCCTTCAGAAAAATCTGAGAATAGGATAATTCTTTAGAAAATTGCAACTCTTATTTGTATAACTCAATTTAAACTTTATAGAGAAAAACACGTGGCCTGACACAGTTATTAAATCACCATTTGATAATCACTGAAATTCACTGGAATCTTTCTTTAATCTTGGGCATTTAAAAGCCCTTGGGTTTTATTCGCTGTTTCAGGACACCTGAGTTTACTGCAATGACTGTGATCAGAATTTTACCTGCCTAGTAATAATAAATTGTGGGTTTGCAACAGTTGTGTGGATAGTTTTTTCTCCCTTCATTTCAACTTCAAGCTCTTTTTTCACATCCACTGAATTACTTAATGCCTTCATTTTTATTCTTGCGGTTTTCTTTTACTTCTCCCCCCCCCCCCCCCCCTCTNCCCCCCCCCCCTTTTTTTCCTCCACTTTATTCTTTTTCTGTTCTTCATTTTTGCTTAGTCTAACATTTATTGTGGTGTATTTTTAGCATGCATGTATATTTGGGGTGGAATTATAATCTGAACGTTTATAGACTGAGTATATGTTTTTGTTGGAGAAATATATAATTGACGACTGTTCTTATTCTTCTGAGAAACGCCAATAGCAAATGGCAGGCTCCAGTTCAATGAATCCTCTACTGCTTTAGCAAAACAAAACGCTGAAAGCAGGCAAAGGAAGTGCAATAGGATCATTTTTTAAAGCACAACAGTTTATCCGGGGGTCAAAAATATTGCGAATGTTGGTGCTTGGCTGTTCCGCATCTGCCATAATCTTATGCTGAAATACCATTTAAATTAAATGTCAGTAACATACTTTTTTTTTTGCAAAAAACATGGAACAGATAGACTGTAAATAATCACTTCGAGAGGAAATAACACACTTGAAACTGGAAATTCCTTTTTTACTTCTGGGCAGGTTTCTCAGTTTATTTAGATGTTAAAGAGATCTATTGCCCTTTAAAGTACAGTATTAATAGCTGGGTTAGTTTAACTGCCCGTTCCCCACACACACATGTTTTTGCAGACTAACACCTACTGATACACTTTTCAAACCCTTAAATCTCCTCCCATTCTCAAAATGCTCTTCTGTCTTCATCTCTGCATGATGGTCACAGAGCACAAAGCCTGCTGGCATGAACACAGTGTGTGAATGCCAGTTCCCCAGGTTTCGCTGCTGCTTGAGCACCTACACAGGCCTGAAAGCAGCCTTTGCTTAAAAAACCCAATGCATTAAGGCCTCTTTAAAAATTGATAATTAGTTGCCATGGCAAATTCTCTTTAAAATCTAATTAGGATTCAACAGAAGCCTTACAGAGTGAGAGACTGAGTCAGGGTAGGTGTGGGCACATATTTAAAGTGAGGCACCCACATGAGCCAAAGTGACATACCAGTACACGGGCAGGCTCTGGTGACGTTATTGGCACCACTCAGATGCAGCAAATTTTGTACTTTTACCTTTGCTACATTAATCCAAAACAATTATTTTTTCATAACCAGTCTTTTGTGTTAGATGTAGAACGTCTACTGCAAAGTAGTAGTTTTCAAAAGACAGGATTGAGAAGGGGGAGGTTGTTGAGTTTTGGAAGGGGGTTGTTTGTATATTTGTTTTCTTACAACTGGCAAAACCCCAGCAGTTATTCTCCAGAAATTTCACAAGAAACATTCATATGGGCAGGAAATCTACTGGCAAGAAACGGCAGATGAAAGAGTTATGTACTGCTGAATGAGAGTTTTGCACCTGCACGTTGCTTAAGTTGGAGAACACGCTATTAATATAATCACAATAGCATAACCAGCAGGATGCGTAGTCATCTACTAAGAAGATTTCATTTCGAGACTTCATGGACACTTTTGGCATTAGTGCAAAACAAGGAGTTGAATCAGTTTCAAATGTGACTTAAATGAAAAGAGGGGAAAAAGGGGAAAAAAAAAAAAAAAAAAGAAGCCAACAGTTAAAACAATTTCTATTGGGATATTGTTTTTAAAATTGAGACAAGAATGGTATAAGTGAGCCCAGACTCCCGGAGGTTCAAGAACACTAGTGGGATTATAGTCAGGGATGTCCAGTCAGTAGGACCAGAGTAACCCTGCTTCAGACACATTCACATTCACACATTCACAGACACAGATTCTGTTTTATTTCTACTTTACTTTTGGATAAACCATTTTTTCCCCTCAAAGTCATTAAACTTAGACTTGAATAGAAGTTCAAAAAACTCTTATGGAACACTTTTTGGGGTCAGGATTTGGTAATTCATTGAAATCAAAATATTTCCAATGCATATCAAAACATATCAACAAAGTTTCAAAACAAGTGTTGTCCCAGTTTCAAAACCTGGAAGCCCTGAGGTCTCTAGTTCAAAGGTAGACTACTTGGTGGCCCATCTTGCAACGACAGGCCATCAATCCTCTACCCTGGCAGTCAGAGGGTTGAGCAATGGTCTGCCAGCCAGGCAGGACTCCTCCAGAGCCCTGAAGGCTTCCAGAAAAACTTAGCCAAAATTCAACTGTCCCTGCAAAAAGTTTAGATTTCAGTCATCTGCCAAGGTCTCTCTGAAGTTTGCCAAACAGCTTTATTTTTGAGACTGGTTCCACCAGCTTTTCTGTGTAGAAATGTTGGGTTTCTTCAAATAAATAATATCCCTCCAAACAAACCTCTTTATCTACCTCAGTAATCACTTAGATCATGCAAAATGGTGCACCATCCCCGGATTTGTCCCTGGATCCATGATGCTGCTTCAGGTTTCAGACACGGAAAGTTTATGTGCAGTTCAGTCTTCCCACGTTGACCAACAGCTCTGCCACACAGTCAGTCCTCTCCTTACTGAATTTCACCTGGAGTGGTTTTAAGCAGCCATAGGGAGGTAACACCCAGTGCTTTCCTGGGTGAGGTGACTAAGACAAGGCTGAGGTGGTTCATGAGGAATTTTGGCCCTTCCCTACTGTGATGTACAAGATAGATAGGCCAACCTCCATCAAGAGTTATGGGAGCCACCTACTCACCTCAAAGGTCATCATTTAATTCACCAAAAGGCTAAAATACCTAGCATGGCTTGTGAACTGAAGGGAAACAGTGAACCAACATCTCTAGAAACCCTATGGTGACCAAAGATTTTCTACTCCTGTAGACAAAAATGCTTTGGGGGCTGAGCCGCAGTGGCTTATTCACAGATTTACTGAGCAAGACTGTTCAACAGTCTCCATGCCAGGTAAACCACTGCTTTCATCTGAATGGGAATTTTAGCACAGTCTGTAAAGACGGCTAAATCAACATACTATGCATCAGTATGTTAGCAGCAGCGATGTCTTCTGAGGCTTGTTTTCTCTCCTTTATCCGCTGCAAAATCTATTGAGTTGCAAGGAATACTGAATGGGAAAAGCCATTTTAAATTGCATGTTTATCATTTGAATGTCATTTGAACAACTGCCCTACAAGGTTAGAAAGAAAGAAGAAATGAAAAGTATATAAAACTTGTAAAGAATGGCAGAGTATTTGTCCAGATTGCTGACAGTCAATAAATGCCTCAAAAATCTCTCCCTCTTCTTTACAGAGACTAAAATTCAGCAGTCCAGTGAATTGGACTATAAAATCAGCATATCTGCCCCAAAATGAGCACGCTTTTTCTTCGCAGTAATGTAGCTAAAATGTACGTGTGGGACAGCGGGCTGGCACTGGGCCGTGAAAGGTATTCGCCATTTTGTAAAACAAAGCAGCCATCCATAATCTGTTCCGTTTCCAGATAATAAAAGGAAAGCCTCGGTTTGTGACTATAATAAAAAAAAAAAAAAAGTTAAAGCAGTACAGCTGTAAGCAGAAATCCAGTCCACTTGTGGTTTAAAGAGCTCCACGCCTACTGTACATAAAATAATATGCTGGTATCATTAGCATAGACAACAGCTTGTTTTCAATTTGGCTGCAGATAATGAAATTATCCCCCAAATTACCATAAAGTGGAACAAATAAACACAAAAGCAAACTCTTTTTTTCTTTTTTTCTTTTTTCTTTTTTTTTTTCTTTTTCTCCTTTCAGCAGCACTGGCTTTCAGCTATTTAGAATAAAAGCAAAGCTTCTGTTTTTCCAGAGCTCCGGTTTGACCTCAAGCAGATAAAGAACATGAAATGACAAACACGCAGCAAAGAGTTACTGTGTCCTTCCCCCCCACTCCCCCCACCACCACCACCCCCCCCGGCCTCTGTTTACATTAGGAAATGTACCCGGGGAGGAGGGAAGGGGAGGCAGGAGGGCTGCCTTTCAGCGCCCCGCTCGGCTCCGCTGGCTCCGGCTGGAGCTGGCCCCTGTTTCTGAGTAAGCTTACTCCACTCCAGATGTGCCTCGGCTCCAGCGTGGCTGCCATGTACAGTAAATCGGCATCTGAGGGCTCGTCAATCTGTGGGGTAGAGCAATTGCGGTCTCGCCAGGCCGCCCCACTGGCACAAACAGAAATTTGCGCCGCTGAACTGGAAAAGGAGGAGGTGGAGGAGAAGGAGGGAGAGGAGGGAAAGGGGCGACGGGGAGGGAAGGAGGCGAAATGAGGGGAGAGCAGTGTGTGAAAGGTGGAGGGGCTGGAAGGTGTCCGCTCCCGGGAGGAGAAGGGGAAGAAATAAACACTAACAGCCAACGGGGGAAATGTCCTTAAAGCATTTGTAAATTTACTTGTAAACGTTTTACACTTAGAGAGAAAGGGGAATGCTGCGTATCATTTGGCAACCTTGGCTGCCTGTAGGTCCCTGTGGATATACCAGTTTAGTACGACTTGTAAGCTGGGCAAGAGAAACATAAAATAGCTGGGAAAACGCAGCCAATTAGTCACTACACGTAGATTGTAAAAACAAGAGAGAGGAAGAGAGACAGAGCGCAATAAATACTCTTAGCAAATCGAGTCCCTCTTGTTTACACCCCTGCAACACGAGCATGAAAAAGCAGAGGCAATGCCACCGTCTCATCAAAGCGCAACCTGCAAACCGGTCGGTGCTCCCAGTCCAAATCCTCCAGGATTTCCTGACGCTCACAAGATTTACCTATTTGCTGTCATTGTAAAATACAAATTGTCTCGCTAATCAGGCAGTTTGCTTTGGACCTGACCCCCGTTGTACAGCTTCCAAGTTGGACGCTCATTTCTGATCTCCCGCCGCCTACACAGCCGTCGCTAACCGAGCTTTAATAGGATGAGAAAATGATCTTTTCTTTTATAGTGGGTTCAAATGAGCTACCCAGCTTCAAGCTGACTATAGCTGTGTTTTCCTAATCACCGTTTTTTTATAGCGATTCTGAAGACCAAAATGCCTGCTCCCCCTCCCTTCTCTTCCAGCAGCGCCAAGTCCAAGAATGTAAATAAGTGTTAAATTGAAACACAGAACAAAAACGGGTCAGATTTAGTGTAATTGAGTCATCATTAAATTTAGGCTGCTTTTATTTGCAAATGTGAACTTTAACAGCAGCTCTATACAGCATCTCTGGGCAGAATGAGATGCCTCATTTATTTATTATTTTCATTGTGGTTGTGCCTGAAATTCTCAGGGAAGGCTCCCAGTCCCGTTGTGCCGCGCGCTGTATAAGAGCAGCGATGCATTGTAAAGACTGTCCTTTGCCGGACGGGCCATCCGCTGGGTACCCTCTGCAGCACCTTAAAGGGACAGAAGTACTGTCAGCTGTTCCAAATTTTCAAAAACTGCGAATCAAAGCCGAAAAAAATAATGAGGTTGTGGGATAAAAGCTGTAAGATTTTCCAAAGGGCACATACAGAATCTTTTCCTGTCTCCCGATTTGGGTGTTTTCAAGTCTTCTGTAAGAGTATGAAAGATATATTTTTTTTCTTAAAGAAATGCTCAGATTCTTGCAGTACTCCACAATTTAAGGAAGGAAGGCTTAAAAACATCAAATATCATTAGATTTGAAATAAAGCCATAAGACTTGGCAATACAACAAACAGTTGTATGAAGGACTTGATTTTCCTTAGCTCCCCATTGACAGGATAGTAAGATCTCTTCCCTTCAGGTTAAATTAATCCTGCCATGTACAAGATGCTCGGATTCTGACTGCAAAGAACACATGTAATTATCCACTATTAAACATTTGGAGTCGATGTCATTATTCTTATGCACAAATTTCATACTGGATTTTCAAACACTGAAGGCACTGGAATCGCTGCCTTGGTGCAGGGCAATAGGGAAGCTCAACAAACTCCCAGCGAGCAAGCAGCCATGCATCTGCCAAAGAGGACAAGTCCAAATGTATCGAATCAGGGTGGCAAGATTAGGCTTTACATTCCCTCAAAAAAGTGACTGTTAAAAATTAGGCTGGCCAAAGCACTGGTAAATGTACAAGAGGGACTTCCCTCGCACTGACAGAAATACAAACTGGGTGATCAAACAGGTGTTTTCAACGGCCAGTGTTTCCATGCAGAAAGGCATATGCAGCAGCTGACTTTAGTGAGGAATGTGACTTTTCCCACCCCGTGTTGAATGAGTAGCCCAGGGGAAATGCAATACTTAGAGGACACCAAGAGCAGCACAGTTCTTAGCTCATCCACCACAATAATGGCACTAATTTGAGAATAAGTCAGAATAAATCAGCATAAAGCTGATAATACTTGTCTGTAAAGAATTGTGTATGATGGTAAGATGATATCAGACAACGCTAAGAGACCATAGAGGAATGTATCTAGAAACCAGGACACAAAAGGAGTGAAGCATGAAGAGGATATGGAAAACAAATCCCTGAGAGAGAAAGGAACGTCACAGCAAATAGTGCAGAGCTCTTCAGAGCAACCCCTCTCCATACCATGCTCCCAACTCACAGCAAGAGCAATGCTCTTCCTTTAGCCATGTAAAAGTCAGTGATGTAAAGTCAAGTCCTTGTTTACATGTGTACCAGAAGTGCATCCACTTAACCTCAGGTTTATCATGTGCATGGTCAGAAAGGACAGTTTTCCTGATAAAAGTTCAAAAAAAGACATCAACTGACAATATCTCTAAAATATGATAATGCCTTCTTTCTTTGATGGCTCAATTAATGCCATGTGCCCTCTTGCAAGACAGCAGCTACTCAAGAAAATTTGCCAGCAAAAGAAATGATGCTTCATATTTCCATCTGTAGCCATCTTTTCACCGTGCGTTAGAATCTTGGATCTACTTTTTAATTTGGTTTTGCTTCGATACACATTCCAATGCACCTGACAACTGAAGGAAGGACAGTGCTGTCCAGCCATTGTGTGGGCAGATGTTGTGTAAATTTCCACAGAAGATTTTGCCAAGCCTCCCTCTTACACAGATCTCTGACACCTGCATTATTTGGAAGGATTACTTTTTCGATCAGTGAGCTTCCTCCAGGGACTGAGACAAGATGAGCAACCAAGGACCTGGCTGCAGAGCAATCCTGCGGAGTACCGAGGGATACAATTATCCTTCCCTACTTAAGGAAGGAACCTGGCTGCAGAACAATCCTGCAGAGTAGCTAGGGATGCAATTATCCTCCTCTGATTAAGGAATATGCAGTTGTCTCATGTGCCAAGGAAAACAAACACAGCTCACCTCATGCTTCTCCTAAAAAAGCGGAGATTAACAAAAGTTTGTTAGGTATCCTGTCTACAGTCATCTAAAAATGAAGTAAAATCCAAAAGGACTGCAAGAATAGGCTGTGGTGTAACTGAAATTGTCTGTGACATAAAAACTGCAAACTTGGCATTTCTGTTCATAAAAGAACTATCAGTAAGTCCACTGGGCTTATATATGCCAAATGTTTAACATCCCGGTAGCATGCTCTTTATGATGCCTTCGACACCTGCAGAGAAATGACATCAAATCTGTAGCAGCAGCATTAGGTAATGCACCAGAGTTCGGTGTTCAAAACATCCTGTTCTTTACATAGCCTCTTGTCTTACACAAAAGCAGTTAAAAATAATAGAGCTTGTTCAAGCGCCAGATTTACAGGCTTGTGTTCACAGACTCTCTGAGGCTCATCTTGCAAGGTTGTTTTCTTTTACCTGTGGGCTGGGAAAGGGGAGGCAGGAGCGGGCACAAGAGGGAGGAAAACTTTATGAATGGATAGTTTCTGGCTTTCAGGAAAAAATGAAATAACTTCAACCACTCCGCGTTGATGGCAATTAATTTACTTTTCTGAAAAGCAAAATTAATAAGAAGTGAAGTTTGTAAGAAGTGAGTAACAGAATAAGCATCCCGTAGCTGGACTGAAGATAGATTAAAGTCATGGAGTATTTATGTTTGTAGTTTGAGATCTGGGGGCTTGGATCAGTTAATTAGTGAGACAGATGCCATTTGCGAAACTTGGATGCTGATCCTGATGCAGATTTTGAGCTCATCAATCTTTTGGAACGTTTAGAGGAGAGGAAGCTTGGCTCTCCCCTGGAGTTTCACACTAGAAGGCTCTAGCTGGATTTGGTGCTGAAAGAAAAAATAGAAAAGAAACCAAAAAAATGGCTCTGTGTAGGCTTCTGCAGCCTTTCTTTGTAACATGTGTATTGCAATAACCTCTGTATTGCTGTTACAAAACTGTGTGAGACCTTCTTCTTATTGGGACCTGGGGTCCCTGTGGTTGTTGAGGGAAGTCTGAGCAGAACAATGCAATCCACTAGTGCCTTTATGTTCCTGTCACATCCATGAGTCCTACGACTAATGGCTTTGCAATCAAGACTCAAAGATAGAATTGATCACTTTATTCTCATTTTCAACTAGCTGTTGAGAGCTTTGCTGTTACTCATTCTGTTTTTAACACATGCTCATTTTCACTGGAAAGCTTCATATCGGTAGTGTGTTGGACTGGGAATAAGTGGACCTGGCGCAGCACATCAGTGAAGTCTCCTACCAACTCCTGGCCTTTGTCACAGATGCAATTCGTACACACAGATTATATTTACAATTGTCAAGTCTAAAAACTGTAAAGACCTTAATTCTTGCTTAATAAGGTACTTTGAGATCCCACATGAAAAGCGCCAGGGAAAAATAACAGTAATTTGTACCAAGAAATATCTCAGTGCTGCAGAACGAAGCACCAGGTCACAAATGAGTCGAATTTCACACTTCCATTGAAGAGTTTTCAGCTTATACCAGATCAGACTTGAGCCCAGCTATTTTGTGCAAACACCTACCTAAAGCCTATTTGTAACGTATCCCTCATAAAGCTCTTCCTCTTGCTTCCTGTGAATAGGAATATTGCAAAACTGCACAGAGGAAGTGGAAGTTTAAAAACTTTGCAGAGGCCAGATGGAAAATGTGATAGGAAACTGAAAAACAAACATTTTGTGTTTTCATATATATTAAGTACACTTAACAAAGGTTAACTTCCACTCCTATCTTTCCCTCGATTTTTTTTGCCCCGAACTTTTAATTCTTGCACTAACAGTTACACATTCTACCACTAACAATACTAAGAGTCTGGTAAACATCTTATTATCAAAGGCAGCAAAAAGTCTTATTTTATGTAGAGGAAATAAGCCAGAATCAATAAAGATATAACCTGTTGCCTTTCTTAATCACTGGAGCAAGACTTCTCAATTAATTTTTACCAAAATGCAGTTCCCTGGGTTCTCTGGGTGATTTTTAGCAAGGGCTTCTCTGCAGGAAATAGTGGACAAACTCCAGATCTCTGAAAGAATGACAAAGCGGTGTGAAATACAGGGTCTCCCACAAGAATGCTAGGGACTTCATCTCTCCTGGACCTGGGAAAGACCAAACAAAATTTACACACAGCCTGAACCCAGACTGGGCTCTGGCATTGAATAATCCTGGAGTATTTTCAATCCATCTCATTCAACCTTAGTAGCCGTTTTATTTTTTAAAGTGAGCTAAGCTCAAAAGATCTTACTTAGGCCCCTGTTAAATCAGCAGGTTTTGAACTTCTTAGCATCCACCAGCACACCCAAAAATTGGAATATTTATTTCCTTCTCTTAGATGTGAAATAAAGTTCTGAACATTTTAAGTCTGTAAAATCAAATTATTCTGAATGTTTTGACTTTTGTAGTTGCTGGCTACTAAAGATTGATGTTGTCTTGTAACTCCTTGCTGATTAACACATTCCTCTGGATGCCTAATTTGTGAGAGATTTACACTGTGCAAACATTATTTACAGAGAGCACTTGATTCTCTCTAAATCGATTAGATATGCCTTTTCAGGCACATTTTCTGTTGGAGACTGCCAGAAGAGGGTTTTCTTTTTCACCTGCAATGGGGATTCCAAAACCACATCACCTCTGAGGAGCCATGGGGTGGCTTGGAAATAAAATGGTCCTGCCAGGACAGCCTCCTGTATAATTGAAATGCGATTTAAGGGGTCTTCAGAGGAATTTCTCCAACTCTGGAGGAGGCCAATCAGCAATCTGACCTCCAATAAAGACAACAGGAGGAAGCTCCCTTTGAAAGATAGAGGAGACTTTTTTCTTTGCAAAGCGTTATTAGGTGCTGTCTGCTGATACAGTGCAGACTTATCTCCTGAGGTCCAGACAAGTCTGTGTTACTGATTATGCCAATATACCTCATGCAGTTCTCACTGCCCTTATCTAAGAACGGGAAAAGTCAAGGAGAGCAAGTGAAAAACAAAACAGAACCCTACCTTACAGAGCAGTTTATAATTAGAAGTGTTCTAAATGCACCCAGAGAAATCTCACTGCACACATATGATGTTTAAGAATTTTACTGTTTTATTGCTCTCCGGAAACAATGAGGTTGTCAACAAAAAAACCTGAAAACCTAGTGGATACATGTACAAACAGGTAATCATTGAGCAATTCTGCATTGTGTGGGCAAAATGAGCATCTGTACCTAAAACTATACTGAGTTCATGATGTTCAACAAAGGCAAATACTAAGTCCTGCATTTGGAATAGTCTAGAGGCCAACTGACTGGAAAGCATGTGTGCAAAAAGGACCTGGGGCTCCTGGAGGACAAACCAAACATGAACCAGCAGTGTGCCTTTGCAGCATTAAAAGCCAACCTCATACTGGGCTGCTTTATTAAGAAAATAGCCAGCAAGTCAAGGAAGTGATTATTCCCCTCTGCTCAGCACTTGTGAGGCCACATCTGGAGTATTGCATCCAGTCCTGGGACACTGACAAACTGAAGCAAGTAAAGCTGAGGGCCACCAAGGCGGACAAAGGGCTGGAGTGACTTGAGAGGACAGCTGAGTGAGCTGGGTTGATTTGGCCTGGAAAAGGGAGAGCTGAAAGAGGGGGCCTCACCACCATTGTCACAATCTGAATCATTAAAAAATTGCATCAAAAAGCACACAAAGGTTCATCTGTTCTCATGGCTAACCTGTCTTCCACCTCACATCAGAAACAGAGTGCATTGTCGGTGAGTTTATACTTTGTGGGACAGTCACCCAGTGCTGGGGCAGGGTAAGGCTAAAGAAAAGCTGGAGTCAAGCCAAGCAGCATGCCTCAAGCAAGCCAGAGCAGTGCAATAAACTAACCAAATCCATCCAAACATACAGCAAAAATTCCCATGACTCAACACCTCTGCAGCCTGTCAGCTCTACCTCCCACTTCCACAGCTCTATCTAACACTGGAGCCCAAGTTGCCGGATACTTCAAACCAAACATTGTGGTTATACAGGCCCCCTCCAAGCCCAAGGCCCAGATCTGTGAATCCTGCTTTAATCCACTCCTGAGAATGTGTGTATTTTTTGGTTAGAATTTTGGTTGTCTATATTTGGAAAGTCTCACCCACAGTCTTTAGCTGACTAAAGAAAGCCAAAGAAAATCCAAGATATAGTGGTTACCAAAGCTGAAATCCTCCTTGAATACAACCATTCCTTATGCATTTGTGCCCTGTACATGGGAATAACGAACCTCTAGGAACTCAGCCTGCCTCTTATTTGATTTGTAGGGAAGGGATGAGAACAAGTCCGTTTCTACAGAATTCCCCAGATACAATCTACTCCAGAGTGCATCATTAATAAAGGATTGTTGTATTTACTTGTTTCACCCAGAGCAGCTGGTCAGTCGCATCTCTCTGGGGCATGTCAAGTCATACATGTTATTTCATAAGCTGAGAATTTTTGAATAATACTGTCTCATCCCTTCCACTCACATTACAGGGGAGTAAGGAAGCATGTTTGCATTATACTGTAGAAATTTAAGGGGAAAAAATATTTCTAAAACATTAGAAAAGGATTGAGTGGAATGGATGATTATAAAAATGCGGATAAACCTTTGTATAGAGGTTATGTTTCACACCAGAAAAGGAGGAGGCTAAGAATAAATCTGAATCACGCTCATGTGAGGTAGAACGAGTGAGTGACAACTGAGGGAAATTATTGAAAGCAACAATTAGCTTTTCTTCCCCACAGATCTCCCAGCACTGAAGTGCTACTGAACTCAATAGGAATGTGTTATTGCTTGCAGTGAGAAATGCTGGCCCGCTAGCCTCATTCTCACAGTTGGAGAAACTGAGACACAAAAATGCTAAATGAGTTGCAGGATATTACCCAGCAAACGGCAGAGCTGGGAATAGTACTCAGGTCCCCTGGAGGCCAGTCCCTGCGTCATCCCCCGCACCACTTCCTCATACTGGAAGGCAGTAACAAGAGCACAAATTTCAGGGATTTTGTTTAATGAGAACGGGAGATGGAGAGATGGGGAGGCTTACCTCTACAGTAAAGGAATGCCGGGCTCCTGTAACTGCTACATCCAATACCCAACTGCTGGCGTTAAAATATGAACTTGTCTTTGCTCTTATGCAGATTCTTAAGGCAGGAATCAGAGAACCAGGGAGGGTCACACGGAGAAAAAGAAATAATTTGATTTATTGTAAAAAACCCCACATGGCAATGCTGTACATACTGAGTCAAGAGGCAAGTTTGCAAAATAGAATCCAATGTGATTTAAACACTGCTGAATCAACCAGTGGGTTAATGTAAAAGGAACACAAGGCACGGGTCTTACTTTCCATCAGGTGCCTACCAATCCTGGGTCTTACGGGTGACTTCTCTTCAGCTCGAAACGAGTGATATCAGGTTCTTTAATAGAAGACATGACTTGTAGCATGATTATTTATGTCTCTCTGCTGTAGGGGTGGCATATCGCTTTACTTCTGAGACAGAGGCACTGACTTGGCAGCTGATTTTGGATATTTTAATCATGTAAAATGATGAATATGAATGTTTCATGGCAAATATTGCTCGACAATTTCATCTCCCTGCAGTCGCTCCTGCAGATCATTTGGTATTAGGCTCCCATGCTAGGAGGTGCTGCATCATCTGCAAGAACATGTGATGGAACAGGACCAAAAGACACCAACATTTCATTGTCTCGCTGAATGGTTTCGGCTACAGACACAGAATGCTTCAGGCTGCTAAAATGCTCAGAGTTGAGAAGGTCCCCAAACATATGCCAGTCCCAGGTGGGGGTCCCCTTCCTTTGGCCAGCAGGTCAAGCCTCTGGTCGGAGTCCCTGGATACTGGGAGAAGAGCAGCAGCTGCAGGGCTGACCCAGCTTTGGAGCAAACCCTCCAACCTCAGTGTGGCTGATGGCTGTGCTTACTTACTGGTGCTCTCATGGGCAGTGCATATTTTCCAGAAGGTTTCAAATCACTTCACCGAGCCAACTGCTGCATGTTATTGTTGTGATGGGTTTGTGAAAAGGAAGACAGCAGTTACGGCCAAGACTCTCTATCTGAGGTGTTCACTAATTTCAAGTCATTCAAATGGAATGTGGAATGGAAATTCCACAGTGGAAATATTTACCATGTTACCCTAAGTGAAGGCAGTATGTGAATGGCAGAGCAGCAGCAAAGATTATAGGATTCATACCTTACAGTTCAGCAACCTTTCAGACGGACCACGCCAGACACAAAGATCCAGGGACAGAAAATCCCTGCTCTTCAATTCACTTTAAGCCTTCAGACTTGGTTGCTTTAATGCAAACCAACTACACAACTTAGCTTCATGACTGCTACTGGGAAATAAATATTAGTGAAGATTCAGAGCTTTTCAAACTTTTGCTCTCATTTTAATCTCTGAAATCTTGCAAATAAACTTGTAACTTTGACATTGCAGTCCTCAGCAAACCCTTTCCTCTTAATGACATTTTACTTGTTCCGCTGTTCCCACCTACCAGGAGCTTCACTTCTGGACTGAGTTTGACTTTCATTGTTTTGGGATATTTTTTTAAAAAAAAAAAACCAAAAACATGCCATTATGCAGCTGTGTAACATATGACAATAGAAGGTGATAAATACTGCACAGCTGAAGCTGAAAACAAGTTGAGTCAATGGAATGAAGTGAAGGTGATGACACTTTTTTTTTTACACAGAAAGTCAGGAGATATTTTAAACAATATGTTTTATACAAACACGGAAAAGAAAATCCTTCATTTTTCCCTAAAGAGGAATTCAGTCCCACTGGAGAACACACACACACACACAAAAATAAAGCTTAACCTCTATTTAATGACTTCATGGGTTCACACAAAGTGGGACAACATTTCTAAAACCCTGGTGAAGTAGCAGACCTCCATTCTGCTGTTCAAATCCTCTGTCACTGCTGGCTTTTAGAAATTAAAGAGTTAAAATAGAGACCACTGAAAAAAAGTAAAGCATATGTTCTATGCAGCACGTTACTTGCTCACTGGGCTTCCCATGGGCCAGTGAAGGTTGGGAACCACTTCAGTAAAGGAAATGTATATGGTGTCAAGTTATAGACAGCTCCATCTCTGCAACTGATTAGCCCCAGAATGACTTTGGCCTCACATAGTTTCTTACAAACATTATTTAGTCAGCCTTCAAAACTTAAGTAGGCAACACTGTTATTCCCAGTTTACAGATGAGTTATAAGTGCAACAGGGTTAACAGCTACTGTAAAGAGACACATTAAATGAGCATCAGGAGCTGGAATAAAATTCAGTTTCCCAACCCTTGCCCACTCAACCATAATGTCCACAGACTAAACCACTTAGATTAAAAAAAAAATAATAATATTAAGCTCCTTCACTGAAACCATGTCTCCCAAAGCCATTCCTGATGCCTAAGTAAGCATTGTAATTTTTAGAGCTACTGTGCACCTGCAGCTTCCAAATAGTTTCCAAAGGTCATCTACCTATCCCAATTTTTCCAAGCCTCAGCTTCTTCATCTTTCAAAACATGGAAAGAATTGCTATCTGTCTGCCAGTCTTCCTGCCCACTAAGGTCAACGAGAGACTTTTCTTTGACTTCAGTGGCTGTTAAGACTTCCCCCTCATATTCTTTTCTTCAGTTTTGGAGAGCAATTGTCTCAGGGAGGGTAAACGTCTGCTTCAAGAGAAACTGTTGTGTTGAGAATTACTATCTAATCATTACCACCCATGCACCACACAATACAAACAGTAAAAATTATGAGCAAATAAAACAGAATAAAAATAAAAGAATAAGAAAGCAACACAATCATCCTAACAGCAATGTCTGGAAATTCATCTTGGAAGGCTTAACTGTTCCTGTGGCACAGAAGCTAGGAGTGATTGTTCTGTGCCATGATGGCATTGCCCAATAACCCATTCTGTCTAAACTAACAGAGCTGGCTAAATTATCCTGCCTTGTGTTCTCTTCTAATTAATTGTTTAGTTTAAAGAGAGGATAAAAAAGGTTGGCTGAGATCCAGTTGCCTGCTGCTACGACAGAAAAAAGTACCGATCAGAATGTTTCTCTGAAGAATGAAATGTGCATCTCCTGGGCTTTTAGCAATAGCAAAACAAGTTTACATTTCTGTTTCTAATAGGATTCTGTCCTCTAAGCCATTAACAGTTCCTTGATGCCTTCTCTTATTCCTGCCCCCTTTATCTTATTTATTGAAGCTTGTAATATAAACAGCATTTCTTCACCTACTGTCTTTCTGAATTGTTGATTGTCTTGGAAAATGGCACTAGCGCACGGTTTCGGGGCATTTCCTCTGCGTAGCAGTGGTGTTTCAGTCACATGTGGGTACTCTCAGACACCAGCTATCATTTTGGGTCATCAGGGGAAACTCGGGGAGCAAGTTATGGGACCAGCTTCTCCTCCAGCGTAAGCGAGCACAGCACAATGTGACCTCAGGAGCATCGGGCAGATTCACACAAGGCTGAGGATCTGGCCATGTGACTGTTTCCAGCTAAAATCACATTCTTCCCCCACCACACACTGGAAAATTAGAGACTGCAGATCTTTCTGAACATGCTTATGGATGTAGAAAACCCTTTCATAAGGCAGGGGAGGGGGGGAAGGTTTCTGCTGAAAGGCAGCATAGGAAGGGATTGGAAGTGCCAGCACTTTTGCCCCCTCGTTGTCACATTCCTTTCCCAGGCCCAGCCGATGAGGCGGTCTGCAAGCCACCCTGGCTGGGAAGGATCGCATTGCTGAACGGGGATGGGAAAGGGAATGTGGTTTCCTGAAAGGTTTCCAGCAAGTACATGGGAATGGAGCTCTTGAAAGAGACATAGAGCTGGAAGCACTTCCCTTCTGAGAAACACTTCCAATCCACTCCCTGGGCCAAATGTAATAACAGCTCTGGCATTATTATTACAAAGGGGGAAAAAGTCATTCTTTCAGCTCGCTGCTGTGATTTCTCTGTTGTGAAGCCACACCTTCTTTGAGACCTGGAAGTCACGTGGCTTAACATGAAAGCCTGCTCACAAGGGATGCTTCTTGGGCCCATCTGTACCAGTACTTATCACCAAGTCTTTCTGGAGGTGCCAGGGATGCTTCTGGCAACAACAACAACAACAAAAAACAAAACCAAACTTAAAGATGTGTTTTTCTACTTGGGTCCCTCCTTCTCTCTCTTTTGGCTTATGTAGAATATATTGCCACAAGTTGTCTGCAGTATATGACAAGCTTTTTCCTACTGTCAGTCATGAGCCAATATCCAGATACGAGGGAAAACTCAGTGTGAAAACCAGCTGTTTTGCCATTTGATGTGGCAAATTTTAAGTTTGGTAGGGTGTTTCTACAGCTCACTTAATACACTACACTGCACAACAAATTAAGAGAAATTATTTGAAGCATCTCTCTAAACAAGCCTATTGGAGACTATGCAAAAAGGTCCTTAAAAGTGAACAGTAATGGAGCTGTGCTAAATATCCAGACTATCACTAGAAGCGTTAGGAAATAATGTATGAAGGAAGAAATGAAGGAGCAAAAGCACAAGGGACCCAGTTTGTGTTTCACCGTCCAGGAATATGCTGGAATATGCACAGAAGAGTTACAAAACAAGTGCTGTTGACAGTACAAAGGGGAAAATAAAGCCATTAGAAACAGTATAAATTGTACTGGCATGAATAATGTTTCTCCCCAGACTTTGTTCTAGAAAAAAAAAAAGAAAGAAAAAAAAGAAAAGGTGGCATTAATTCAGCAACCTCTGTTTCTAAATAGGTTTAGTTAAATTGGTACAATTTTTGTTTAGATAAGGCCTCAGACTCAGTGACTCTCTGGAACCCCCTCTTAGTCTTACCTCTAACTACTTTTTCCAGCCCATGGCAGGGAAAAATGTACCACAGGAGGCAGAGCCAGACACCAGTAGTATCGTAACAGCCTCAACCAAGAGTGTCTCAGCAAAGTCAGGGCCAGAATCCACCCTCGCTCACAGTGAGCAATTCATTTGATTGGGACTACTTAAAGAGGCAACTTTTAAGCTGCCAGCTAACTGACACCTGACAGCCATCAGCCTGCAGTGCCTAAGCTGCTATAAAACATGAGTCAGTCAATGAACTACATGATTTTTGGAAAATAAGAATCATTTAGAACATTCTATTCACATTTCTGTGTATGGATCATTTAACCTTGTGGGTGGGGTTTTTTTTATTATTATTTTGGTTTAACTCAGCGTATAAAAGGAATAAGAACACAAAAGTTCTTACCAGTATCAGGAAAAAGACCGTTTTTTACATAGCTATGTCCATATTCTGAGTAAGGGCAAGAAGCCCTTTTGACTTTTGAGAAAGTACAGCCTTTAATATACAACACCAAACTGACAGCATACTTTTCTTAACATTCAAAATACAGGATTTAATTCCAGCTGATGTTAAAAGTCCAGGTAACAATTGAGAGAGCTGTTTCTGTGGTATTTCTGGGTTTGTAGCTAACTCATCCATACATTTCACAGTATGGAAAAAAAAAAATTAGGAAATAAATACACTACACTTCGAACGAGTGTTTCTTCTTTCAGTTTGATTCTTTCAGTCAAATAGAAACAGACAAGAAATCAAAGATTCCTAATGGGATACAGAAAATACCACTAAAAATGCCGAGTAGCAACAAAATTCTCATAGGCCAAAGAAGCCCTAAACTGCAACCAATTCAAGCAATAGGCTGTACAGATGTGCTTGAGAGCACGTTCTTACAGTCAGAGGTAAGTGGATCTGAGGCACCTAAATCCAATACAGTGGCAAAAAATTCCTGTCTAATCTTGAGGATGGTTAAAGTCACTGGAACCCTTCTTAATTGACATGAAGTACACCAGGTTGCAGGAGATTACTTCTACAAAAGTGCAAGATTTCCAGAATCTGGGTTGATAAAAATCTTTACTCCTGAATACAGTCATGATTTGGAAACAAGGTGCATCTCCATTTGCATCCTTCAAGGAAGCAAGTTCAAGGAGTGCTTTCAGAACAAGTGTAACATACGCTGATAAACTGAGGCCTCCACAGAAAGCCAGCTGTGGACACTGGTTAAATGGAGCAGGAGGAGGAATTTGTGTCATTGCACTTCTCAATTGGCACCAAGTTAATCATATACAGACATGGGCCTGGAGGGAGGATTCCTTCCTCCCAGCTGAGCACCCTCAGTACTAAGCAGCAGATTCACGCTGCTTTTTGCTCACTGGTTCACTGAATCCCATGGTCCTTGCAAGCAACTGAAAGTGGTACAAGCAAGAAACTATTTCAAGTCATTCTGTCTCACACCTGGTACAAGGACACTGTTTTGAGGTGGGGTGGGGGGGGTGGGGGGAGGAAGCCTAAGAAAATGTTATTCCTTCTTCAAACTCCATACAGGCTAGGGAGAAGACAGAGCCCACATCTCCATCATCCAGACAACCACTCTAACCTGCAAGGTTTCCCTCTGGTCCCAGTGTGGAAGAGCAGTTGATTGCTTGCTCTGGCACATTTCAAAGAGGTCGCTGGGCTCTGGATCATGTCTAGATACAGGAATCTTCCCACAAACTGAGGCTTGGCGGTGGCTATGACTTAAGGCACATCCCAGCTGAAGCTCAGTGCTCCCTCCTGGCTTGCTCTAGACAGCTGGCTATTCGTTGCCAGGGTATTCCGACTCATCCCTGTGAATCACCACTTTTTGGTGTACAGTCTAGTGTACTTGGACTAATGATTTCACATCTGGTAAGGAGCTTACTGTGATCATCAGACATAGCATTAATTAACAATGTGACAGTAACAGACAAACTCTTCTGGAGCCATAAGTGCCCTTTCACATTTGCCTTGCTTTCTGACTGACTTTTCCTGATGAAAAGGCACTGGAATGGCACATTATTAGCATCCTCTCTTTTATTAGTATGACGGTCCTCATGTACGTCAACAAGAGATTTACATGGCAGGCCAGCATGAGACTGACATTCTGAATCACCAGCAACCCCATCTGTTTTTTGCAGGGCCTCATAAAACCAGCATGTGTGCCCATAAACTCCAAAATGCCATCAGCACCATAGAGGAAGTTGCCACTCAGGCAGAGTTACCTTCATGTGATCTTCAGGGCTGCAGAGCCGAATGTCATTTTCATCAGACCAGGCTCAAAAATTCTGCCAGTGCAGCCTGTGCATGAACCAGAGGAAGGGAACCTAGAGGGCAAGCCATCAATAATCATAAAATGCATGATTAAGTGACTAAGCAGCAACTAATTTAACCAAGTTTAGGAAATTAAGGTTACCCACTTTGATCTTGTATTTGAATATTTCCTAACAGCCTCTATAGTTCTGCTTCAGCTCCCATCACACACTTCCCAGCAAATAGTCCATAGAGGGCTCACTGTTCTCCATTCCTGTGCTTGGCACCATGCTCCGTGGTGAATTAATGCAGCATCCCTGCTGGGTGTGCTGGGCCTGCCACCCCAGTTTAAAAAAAAAAAGAGCTGAGATAACGCAGCCACCAAGCCTGCCATTTCCATTCCTCCCTGCCAAGTCTCCCCACCCTCCACTGTCATTTTCTCCTCTCTTTTATACAAGGAAATGGATGCTAAGTCAGCAAGTTAGGGTTGCTCCTTAACATAACAATTACTAACAATACACCTTTTCCCCTTTGTTATAAATTACTTTAGTGTGTGATTCAGCCAAATGAGGAGACAGGCACCACTTGTATGCACTGTCTCCATCCTTTTGTGTAAGGCCAGGACTAGTTGCATTCACCAGCCTAGAGATCTGCAAAACAACAGCTTTTTCCTTCCACTCTGGAGGCATCCATAGCTCTCCTTCTGCTACTACCTCTCTTCGTCCCCAGGACACCAGGACCTTAAGAACTTAACTGTTTCAGACAGAGGAAGGATGAGACTTCATTCAAGATTCTAAAGATTAGCGCTTAACACCAAACTCTATTTATTTGAGTTAAAAGAATACTTATCTTTGGAGACTGTCCTTAGTTTTTTCAAGCTATAAGAAACATGCCCTGCTAGGTCACTCCAGCAATGGTGGAGTGCACCATTGAACAATCACCTGCAGCACCCTTAGGCACATCAGTCCCACAAAACCCAGAGACATCCCTGATAACTCCTTTCTAGTGTTTTGCACTACACCCATCCCTTCTGCACCGTGCCTACCTCAGAACACTAATACACAGCACTACCTGGTTCACGCTGCTATTTGCTAGCCCTGTAGCACAGGGGGACCCAGGGACCATGAAGGCAAAATAAGAGCAAAGGGAAAGCATGGGTCAGTCACCTTCCAGAATCCCACCCCAGCCTAATGACAACCCTGCCAGGCAGCTCATGTAGGAGAGAGAAGGCAATACCTGCCTCCATAGGCTCTGTGCCTTAGTATCTGCATGGAAAAGAGCTATCCTTTCCCAAAGGCTCTGTAGTGGGTTCTACAAGCAGGGCCTATATGTATTTACCTCATCTCTTTACTGTATTTGTAAAGGCAAAGGCGTGGATGTCCTCTCCCTGTAGAGAGCCTACACAGCTATATGGGATCAGGAGGACTAACTAACATGGCAAAGCCCAGATGGAGAGCTTCCTTAGAGATTCTCAGAGTTGTTCCCAATGGAGAACTTCCTCAGAGTATTATGTGTGCGTATGCATTGGGGATTGGGAGTGAAGGCCTTGCCTCCAAAAGTCACACATCACTGGACAAAGGAGACGGCCAGCCTTCCAGCCCGTCCTGACCTGTTTGCAGCCAGGTAGCTCACAGGGAGCTTAGTTTATGCCTCCAAAATCCTATCAGCTTTGCAAAAGCTAGGAGACATCAAGAAAAGTCTTTTCATCCATGGCTCTGCACAGATGTTTTGTAAATCTCTGTGTCAGCAGCATTTGCCTCTAAGTCTTGCACAAGCCTCTCAAGAACACGTGCTCTCCATTCTTCACAGGCAATCTCCAAATCAAAATCAAGGAGTGACCATACAAGCTCTTGGGCAGATGACCTGGAGACAATGGCACAAACGTCCTCCTAATGCCCTTCCCCTGACTGAAGAGGAAGGAAAATAGCCTGCCCTGTCCTGCCTTGTGAGGACTCGTCTGCTCCAATGATATACTGCAATGAGGAGCTGCCGTGATGGCTGTGGTGCTGCCTGCAGGACACAGGAGAAACCACAGAAGGGTTGGGAATTTGGCACATGGCTCAACTCTGGCTTCCAGCTCCTGCCAGCCTTCCCAGGGGTTTCACTCCAAATCTGATTGTCGACAGGCTGAAGAGGTGAATTTCACACAGCCCAGGGATACCAAGTGACATGGATGTGCCATTGTGTGCATAGTTTGGGCCCTGACACCAAGGTAATCACCTCTAAGAGCTGAACACTTATACAAATTAGGAACGTTTGGGGCATACTTGCCCACTTGGAATAGCTTGTGAGAGCAAGCTTTTCTGAGGAGTCATCTGCCTCAGGTGAATACACACGCTGAAGTACCTGTTGTCCCTGGTTTGTTCGGATTTCAGCTCCTACGCTTCAGATTCATTCCAGAATTTAGTCAAATTTAAAAGCCATTGTTTTTTTCCAGGTCATTTGAGAGAGCAAGTCTGAGGTTCAGAGCTGACCACATTTCCTACATATGCAGACTATGTCATTTTAACTCTCTCTTGACCTGCTCTGCTTCAGACTCCATTCTACGAAATGAATGTACATTACCAAGTGATTTATTACAATACTAAACATTAAAGGCCGGTTCCACAATTGATATGATCAATGTAGCTGCACCGTAGTCCTTGGATGAACACTATACCAGGGGGGAGTCTTGCAATTACAGCATCAGGATTTTTAAAAAGCTGTGTTTTATTTTTATTTCTGTCCAGCTGAGCCGCTGAGGGGAGTGAGCAGTGTCATTGTGTCATTGCTCCTTGGTCACACTCTCTCAGCTTCCAATCTTTTCTCATGAAGCTTCCAATCAAGTTTTTGCAAACTCAGGCATTTAGTTACCGTGGTTTTAATACACACCTCAGCCTCTAGATGCTCAGCTGAAGAAACCACCAAATCCATTCCTCTGGTAGCTGGCCTATCATCAGCAGTGTAAACCAACCAGCCTTTCCTCCACCAGCAGCCTAAATTCCCTGAAGCGCTGTTTCCAGATGGGGAAACTGCCTGCACAGACACCTGTTACATCTCCTAATATCAGATAGCACAACGTCTGTAATTCCACCTCAGACTCATCCTACAACTTTGTGAGTCACACTACATGTTCCATGTACCCACTGAACCAAAGCAAACAAACAGGAACTATTTGTATTCTTAATTTATGCCAGGTCTCATAATAAACTCCTTTGGAAACACTTCCGAACAGGTAGCAGCCGGCACACAGGCTTTGCCAAGGATTTAAACTAGTCGTTACCTGTTGCAGCTGTTGGGAAATTTTGGGCTGTTGCTAGAAGGGTACTTGTACCTGCACGCTGGGATTGGGAGTGCGAGCAGGTGTTTGCAAACCACAGTTATATTGCTAACCGTGCCCACTGTCTCAGACTCAACACTCACCACACTGGCAATGTCTGGTACCTGCAACGTCTCGCTGCAAAGGTTCTCATTCAATTTGTCCTACAACAGTGATCAGAACCGCTCAAGGCTAGAAAAGCCTCCCCAGCCAATTTCTGTGCGCGGCGCAACGCTCCTTACCCCGGAGGCCCTTTAAGATTTGACCCCTCTCACTGTTTTTCCTGCTGTCAGCCAGGACAGCCAAAGAAGAGGTGGTATGTGGGTTGAAAAGCCTTGCAGTCCTCAATCAGCCCTTTGTCTTTCATGACCAGCTTTTTATCCAGGGGCAACAGTCTTTTTCCATTACCAGTAAAAATGAACCCCCCAGTAGGGGTGATGAAGAAACAATAAAACTAATCATTAAGCAGGCCTGCTGAGAAGTGAATTCCAGTCCCAGGTCAGATCTAATTGCATTCTGACACTGAAGCAATGGCCTGGTCATTTATATTAGCAATGTCATGTTTCTTTTTATTTAGTTGTCTCCATTCTGCTCTCCATCCCCATAAAGAAAGAAATATAAACATGTAGATCAATGAAAAGATATACGTAGAGATCAAAATACACAGACTGTCCTGTGCTGTACCTTGCAAGATTTTTTAAATACTCTCAAGATCAGTTGTGGAAAAACACAAAGCAAATATAGCATTTTGGAAAATGATGAGCAACTGTAGAAGGGAGATATAGTACAAATTATGGTGAAGTAATGGCCTGTTACCGAGGAAAACCATGTATGCAGGGGAGGAAAGACAAACTCGCTCATGTGTATAAGCCCACAAGATATATATGTGTAGCTGTGGTTTTTGAAATGAAAATATAGCTACCTGCCTATGAGTAATGACAAAGGAAATAGGCTATTCTTGAGTTCAAGTACAGCACGTGCACACACATGGCATACATACACATTCCTGAAAATTTAACTATCTTTAAGTCCCTTTCCTTGCTTGCCACCTTCCTTTTACTGTTTTCACCATTAATGGTCTTTTGCCCCAGTCTGCATCCTCAGCCTCCTCCCCCACTGCTTTTTGCCCAGACTCCTGGTCAGCCTTCCAGCCTGAGACTCTTCCTTCGAGAATCTAAACAAGATGCCTTTGCATCTGACTGAACACAATGGGCCTCTTTTCAAAGCCAAGGAACATTTTTCCTATCATTGTTTGCAGGGGAAGAGTCACTCTGCACTCTGCTCAGATATTACGGTCACAAAAGCCTTATTAGCTTACGGGTAGATTTGCTGTCAGAAGAGGGTTCATACAACTAATGAGATTGCTTCATCCCTTCCTAGGTCCCTCAGCATTTGTAACAAGTTTTGTAATTGCTTTTTAAATAAAATGCCCTTGGAAACTCACTTGCAAGCCAGCTCAGTCCTCTGGCTTTTCTCCCTTCATATAGCTTTTATGACCTCTCCTATCTGAATATCAAGTCCTTTCTCAGAACTATCTTAGTCCAATCCTCTTGATGCTATCCAGAGCTAACAAGCGCTCAGCATGTGCTTTGGATCCGATCCCTACCTGGCTGCTGTGCTTAGAGGGGCGTTGATCAAATCTGGTAATGACAAATCAGGGCCTAGAAAATGTATTTCTAGAACCTGGAGTTGTTCCATCTAATTGCAAGCAGACTTTCACAACTCATTTACTGAAGAAAATTTCCTTATCAGGTGAGGATGTGACTAACTTCCACCCAGATTTCAGAACATGCTTCTTATCAAAAACACTTGAAAAGATTTTTCCTTTATCCATGGAATCAGCTTTAAAAAATTGCTTTCTTGAAAGCCAGAGTATGGTGCAGTGACAATTTTGTCTAGTGTTTGCCATGCACTACGTGTTCTAGGCTTAGCTGAGCCATACCTGCCCTGGTGGCACAGTAGTGAAGCAGGCTGGCATAGGTATGCCACAGCTAGTTTTCTGTATGAAGCTCCACGCCACTGTGACTACAGTGCTACCAGTATCCAAGGTAGCTGGTCTAACAACCTTGTGAATTAAGCGCTGTCAGGGCAGGCACGCATTCCCTGTCGCACTTGTGTGCCCATAATGGCTTTTTTCAGTTACCAGTGGTGAATCTCTTAAAAGTCACTCATGGATGCCAGGCTGAAAACCTCTGTGACACCCTAAGACATTCCAGCCCTCTCCATGTAGACATGCTCTTACAGCCAGGCTGGAGCACCTGGGTTCTGCTTCCACCTCTGCTGGACAGTTTTGAGCAAATCACATGACTTTTTCCTAACTTTCAGGCTTTCATCTAATGTACATAGGGGAGTTGTCTACTTCTCCAGGGTATTCCGTGGCTTAATAAACACTTACAGGGTGGCCTAGGTCAGTGTGTAGCAAGATGGAAAGAACTGGGACTTGCACTTAGAACTATTAACCTTCAGAGGATCTAAATCACATTAAAAGCTACAAGGATTTCATTCCCAAGAAGGTCAGCGTCTAAAACATACCCAAAACATTACAGACATTACTGAAACGTAATTAAATAGTAAAAATTATTATAGTAATAACTTAGCACTTTGGTTTCCAAGCCTGAAAATACATTTTGGTAAACTCTAATTAAGACTCAACTGATGAAACACAGCCTCTTTGCAGTGGACGGCAGTATATGTGTAATGGTGTGCAGCAACATGACCCGACAGATTAGAGCAGGGAAGCGAGGAAAATACCACATCCAACCTACAAGTTCAGAGGGAATTAGGTAAACAGAAGGATCCCAGGTGGAACTGGGATTAGGGCAACCTGAAGTGAATTAACTCTACTCCCAGAGAAATTATTACAGAACACTTAAGACCAGCAATTGTGAAGAAGATTTTTAATATCTTTTCCAAAAAATACTACCCGCATCAGCAGTGTTCCCTAACGCCCCATTGAGACACAAGTTCTGACTCGGGTAAAGATGTGCCACCTACAGAGGACCTGCTGCTGACTGCAGTGCTTGAGGGCTGCAAGGACTACCCCAGCCCCACCGGCACGTCAGAGCAGCCCCAGACACCAGCGACAGCCTCTCGCACAGGGCCCTTCACAGGACCCTCTCTCTCCTCGATATCCAGTTGCTCAGGATCTTTTTCTCCCGTGGTCCCACATTCCTCATAATGTGCACAGAGGCGTTTAATTTCAAACACACTCCGTTTCTCTTCTATCCGTAACTGCAAACTGCTGTCCTATTTTATACCTTATATAAGTGTACTACCTTCACTTTCAGCAATTGTTTTCCATTCATCTCAATGCTCTTCCCTAATATTGATAAAAATATTTGACAGTCTAAATCCCTTTCCTTTTCCAGTATGTGTAGTTACCCCCATGAGATTACTGCTTTTCCTCAAATCGTAAATTATATCTCAAACTCCTTTTTCTTTAAATCTTCTAATTTCCTAAAATCTTTTGAACCAGTACTTACTTCTTTTTATATTAAACACACCACTTAAAACTCTTACATACTATTTATCAGAAATAAATGAAAAATTGCCATTTCACTACTTTTATTAATGATATAACAAGTTGCAGGAGTATTTATCTGGATAATTTTGGGGTTGTCATTCCCAAACCCAGGCTTTCCCGGACTTTGGAGGTTAGCTGTGTTAAAATTCAGCTCTAACTATCTCCAAATATTTTGATGCTACCTTTAAAAGCATAAAACAAAAGCAGTAAAAGCAATTCATTGACTCTCTCTGGGTACAAAGAGCTTTGAGTCAAGATCTGACAGACTTAGCTGGAAGTATCTAAGTAGTCTTGAGTTTGAGGGTGGTTGAAATTTTAGTGCCAGGGCACATTTCCATGTCGCTGGGAAAAGGTGGCAATTCTTTATACTCTCTTTCTACAGATGATTTTATCTCAAAGAAAATACTATTGGGAAAAGTTTCCATGTGCCATATAAGATCTGGATCACAGCACCAAGTTTCAGGTGGGCTCCAGGCACTGTGGTACAACATCAAAGTGCTCACCCCATTTCACTTGTAGGCTACCAGCTGGGACCAGGGGTAAACTGAACTCAGTGGAGTCAGTTGAAATTTAAGATACATTACGTAACGGGTTATTATCACTCACATGAATCACTGAAAACCTCTCCTGCAACACTTGTTCTTTTAAATAAAGTCACTAGGTAGATGGAGATTGGCAGGTCATACCTATGTCTCTTTAGTCAGTCCCTCTTCTCCCTCTGCTGCTGAATTTAGAAACGTCACCTCTAAAATTAATGTTCTCACACAATAGTGTCATACATTGCATCCCAACCTACCCTGAAGCCCTTGAAAATTCATATTAACATTATTGAGGGGAAAAAAAAAGAAAAAAAAGATTTTCCAACTCCTGTCAGCCCTGAATTTAGGAAAACAGCTTTAAAATATACTAGTAGACAATCAGGAACTCTCTAAGAGCTCTGAGAACAGACCTTTACTTATAAAAGCTTGATTACAGCCTTCACAATACTCTCAAAATCTATTTTGCAGTACAGCTGTTCTGGCATTTTCTTGTCATTTATGATTTTTGTTAGCATTCATATCAGCTTCAGCTCCTTGTCATGGACCGAATTTCCAGAAGCTCCACATCATAAAGCTTGCTGAAGCCTGCTGTACACAAGAAATGACTGGGATAAAAATGCTGGTGTTAAAATGAAAGACAAAAAAAACCCTCTTCTCTTCCATTCTTCAAAAGATTAACAGGGATCCAGCATAAGGCCATATTTTAGGCATGATTTTCTTACTCAGGAGGAAAACTAATTTAGCAATCCCATTGAACAAATGACAAGTTTGCTTGTCTCTGGGAGAGAAGTGAAGGAACAAAGAAACATCATGGCTTTTAGGATGTTATTGAAGCACCACACCCTTGCCAGCAACTCTGAAAATTTTCTCTGAAAAATGCTGTTATTGATCTTTCATTGAGACAATGAAATCTGACTGATTCAGTTCCTGATTCTGTTCTGTTTACCTTTCACAGAACCAAGGAACAACCAACAACACAGAACAGAACCAAAAAAAAACCAGGAATGTAGTAAGGAGGTTTGGGGAAAACTTATTATGGCTAAGTATGATGAATAATCAGAGGACAAAAGTTACCAAGGAACTGAGGTTTATTCCAATTTGACCTCATCTGAGGAAGCAGCAGAGAGAGAGACTGAGGCTGACCTCTGTCAGAGAAAATTCAAGTTGCAGTCTCAGTTATGTTAAGATACACCAGCCTAAGTTCAGTAGAAATCCAAATGCCTCATCCCCAGCAGCTACGTATTACTCCACTGGAAATACCAACATGGAAAAGAAAAAGGCTTTTTTACTGTCTGTACACCAGCTAAGTACTTCTGCTCACTTGCATCAGCTATTGCAGGTCTACAGTAATACCAGAATGGGCAATTTAAGAACATGACCTTTCTTGTACTAAAAGGCAACAGTAACCTGATTTTGGTGCAAAGGCCCCTTTGGGGATCACCCTTGCTCAAAGAAAAGCCAGATGGTAAAGGTCACTAGAAGCAAACTCCAAAACTGACTTCAACAAGGGATGGTGAATAATGAAAAAAATGAGGATTTTTAAGCCTAGGTGCTCTACCAAGATTTACCGGGGAAGCAGGCAATCTGCCGAGCATCTCTGTACTCCTTGCCCAGCTCCAAGCCTTCAGCCCTGCTCCAAAAGAGCCAGGTTCCCTCAGGCACTTTCCGCTGCCAGAGAGAGCTCTTGAAACTTCGCTGGAGCTTGCTCTCTCTCCTGCAGCACCAGGTTATTAAAGGGCCTGTATTCCTCTGTCGGCCCCCACAAACATAAATCCTCGTTTTACATTGCCTTTCCTTTAACATTGAACATAAAAGAATGTACTTTTTATTGGAGTTTTATCTTTGCCTGGGCTTCTAACAACCCATACAGAACACGGCTATTATGGCCCCTTCTGGATTTAGAGGCATATAAGCTGTTTGTGCTTGGCTACATACATCAGTATTTTTATGTTCTTATGTATCTTTATCTGTACAGTATCTCTGAATATGCTTAAAACTGTTTTGAAAAAAAACACCAAAACCTCTAAGACTTCATTCAAATAAAACCGTAGGAAAAGTGGTCTGCTACGCGTGTATTTCCTCATCACTTGAACTTTCACATTCAGCAAGGGCCAGAGCGTTTAATTTTGGCCATTTCTTTTAATTTGGCCATTAGAGTTAAAAGGCCGTGCCCCAGGTTTGGCCCTGGGAAGAGGTAGTTTGCTCCAGCTTGAATGGGTATGAGGCAGAGCAGTTTCACATCACAGAAAGGCTTCTCTCCCCTCTTCTTTTTTTTCGTTTTCCTAATGTAAATTTTGCAATGCTAATTCCTTTCATAAGAGACGTTGGGATAAGTAGTGGTTTACAATTCAACCTTCCCTTGGTACCCATAAATATTTATTGTTTCTTGCCCTGTTTCAAGGTGCAGATGAAATTCATCTTCTGAGGTGGGGGGGAAGAAGAGGGAGGGTGGGGAGGGAAGGGATGTGGAGGGGCGAACATCATCTTTAAAGTATAAACGTGAAGAAAACGAAAACAGATGCGTGGAGAGGAAGGAAAAAAAAATAAATAAAAGAAGCTGGTGGGAACACAACGGGGCTGGAGCACATTTTTCCCTGGGAGACGGCAGCGCTGCGAGCTTCCTCGGGACGGCTCCCGGGAGGAGGTGGGAGGCCACTGAGGGCCAGCAAGGCCTCTCTAGTTAAACCTCAGGCCCTTCCAGCCAGGGAGGAAAATGTCTCCCGATCGGAAAGTAGAAGGATGGCCTAGCGCCTTTCCCTCGCCCAGGGGAGCTCTGCAGCGGGGTGATGGCAGGCCGAGGACAGGGCTTTGAGGGCCGAGCAGCGGGCGGCAGCAGGGAGGAAGGGGGAGGAGGAGGCGGCGGGAGGGAGACCGGGAAACTGTAACTCATTGTGGATGGGCTGGACTGGCCGGGGTGGCGAGCGCTCGCAGCCCAAGCACATCCATCAACCTGCCGAGCAGCCCGACAGGCTGGAGCCGCGGCTGCTCCCTCTCTCTCCCCGTGTCAGGCGTGATCCAGCCCAACTGCGCCGAGGCGGCGGGGCCCAGCCAGGCCAGCCCCGCTCGGCACAAGGCATCACAGCCACCCGGCAAGCTCAGCCGGGGCCACCATGGACCCTGGGCTGCCTGCGGGGCTCAGCTACCCCCCCATATACCCCGGCTTGTGTATGGCCAAAGTGATCTGGAGCCTAATCCCCTTTCAATCCCTGCGGTTGCACCCAGGATTAATTAAACCCCGTCATGTCCACTCGCATTAAAAGCCCTGCTTGGTCTCACATCACCTTTAAAACAGACGAACACCACTGCCTGCCACAGCCCCCGTGTGTGTGAGTGAGGAAAGAGCCAGCCAGGCCCTCAGGCTTCCTCCAGCACTTCAAACAGGGCAAACCCAGCGCTCTGTTTTCTTCTATTTTACGATGTAATTGGGGTAAACTTCTAGTTATTCTTGCAACCCTGCTGCAATGATGTTGCTTTTTAGCACGGGCCTGTTAAATGCTTTTCAGCTCCTGTCGATGACCTGCTTGGCAGAAGCACCACAGGAGCTGCCGCCATGGCATGGTGCAGCTGCCATTAGCTGCCACGCTCCCGCGGCCACCGCCAGCTCGTCCGCTCCTGGGCACTGCCCTTTCTGCTCACATGTAAGGCCTTAAGAGTAGTAAAAAGCCAAAGTGCCCAGGCACAAGGGCAAATTGCCATTTGCAGCTTGCCCCTCCGCCCCCTAGCTGGCTAGGTTGTGAAGGCACTGGCCTTGCTGCAGTGCCTGATCTGGATCAGCCGCCACACCTCGCCATGTCACAGGGCCTTCCCTCACAGCTCCCGCTCTAAACTTCCTGCACTTTGTCTGCTAAAAGCAGAGCCAAAACACTGCTTTATTGATGAGGGCACTGAGAACCATTTGTCTAATTTCAAAGCTTTTGCTTGAAGGATTTTAGGACTTTTTTTTTTTCCAGTAGAAGCATTTTGAAAATCTATATTATAACAGCACTTCCTAAATGTATGCAATTTTCCCAGCAAGGTAGGCCAGCTAAATATGACAAAAATCAATCTCAGATATATTTTCCACATAATTTCCAAATTTTCAATGAACTTTTTGTTTTGTTGGGGCTCATACATCATAATATGCCCAAATTAACAGATTTCTATATTATTGGTACTTACTGTTCAGTAGTGTGGGTTTTATCCTAAAGGAGGAGATACAATGAAAGATGAAAAACATTTCTTTCATCTCTAAGAATTTCACTGCAATTTATAAGCTTAGGTCCTAGGAAGACATCAATACTCAGGAGAGCAGTTAGCATATTTTAATTTTAGATATATGCCCCCATTTTCCTGAAGTCAAAGGTACTTAAGCACATGATCAAAACAGGGGATGGGAGATTTTATAAGAATAAACCTCAAAATACCAAAAGTGTTTTCCTTCAAGTGTCTCCTAAAAGGCATTTCTGTCTTAGAATTATTTCACCATCACCAAAATGCAAAGAAGGAACAAAGTAGTGCATCAGAGGAGAAAGTGAAATGGGATTCTGTTTTTCAAATGAAACAACAGATAGAACTTTAGATGGGCAAACAGAATCATTCTGCCAGAAAAAAAGGCTTAACATCCCTCTACTTAAAGAAATACATGGTCAAGAGCTCAGTACAATATTCATTCAGGATCTGAACAATCTAGTGGTACCCTTTTAAGCTATTTCATCCATGCAGTATGAACTCAGGAGAGCTGACACAGACATAATGATGATTTCATCATGTTGTCTACATTTTGATATAACATGACAGTAATATATATTACCAGGACAGGAGAAAAGGAGGAAGTACAGGAAAATCTGACAAATTCACCTATCAAACCTGAGAGATTTGTATTGTAGGCACTTCTTGCAACATTTTAAGCATTTTCCAAGAACCCTCAGACTGATACTAAGCCAGTCCTGCCCTGTTCAGTGTGCTAGATCTGACAGGATAACGTCACAGAACGATTCCCACTGCCTCCGATATGAAAAACTACATGCATGATCCGAAAGGTGGCTCTCATGGTTATGAATGAGCACACCTCTGCAGAGTCAGGCTCACTTCCAGCACTCTGATCTTTCTGCACATGTAATTAGCTATCAGCCTAGCATTTTCCTAAGTGATCCCTCTGCATTCGGAGGACTGCATTTGCTATTCCTAGCCATCATACAAGTGGAGAAGCTACAGCTATTAACAGCCAGTTTTAAAAGTATCACCTTCATTGCAGTGAGCAAAGGCAAATGCTTTGCAGCAAAACAGGTGGGAAACCAATGGGAGAATTAGATCTAGAGTGGTGGTGTTCCAGTTTGTAGTGTAGCTGCTGCATTCTTAAGAAATAACATCAGGTTTTCACTGGTGTCTGGAAAACATCATTTGCTGTGCAGGTACTCTTTCTTGTCAGCTGTGGCAGGACAAAGGACAATAGTGAAAGCTTACATATGATGTGTCCCACCGAAAGACTACTGTTCATCAAACTTTTGCACTTCCCGCACTACATAATGTCAGAAGGCACAGGCAGGGGAAAAAAAAGAAGGCTCTACTCTCACCAATTTAGCATTGTCATCAATGCAACAAACCTGCTAAAATTTATGGAAAGACTGAAGAAATTTACATCAAAGAAATAAATCCTACATCACCTCTCAGAGGTGACCACACATACGACAACTTTATTAAACCGATCATTGTTGATTAAAAGGAAGTAAAAAATCTATTCAAAAAGAAACCCGTTTTCCTCAGAAAACTTCTTCAAAACGTTTGGTGAAATTGTTGGCATAAAGTAAACCTATTAAAGGATGAGTATAGGCAAGTCTTGAAAAATATTTAGGGGTTAAAAATGCTTTACTGAAATGCCAGCAGCCACACAGCAGTGTTTATGCTAGGTGTCTGCCCTATATTAAATGACACAGATTAAAAAGACTTCAGCTAGTCAGATAACATGTAAATTATAATTGAATCCAAGCCAAAATCCTACATCCAGATAGCCACGAGCTTAGGTATTTACAAAACTGAATCCAAATGTAACATGGCTTCACAGCTAACAAAAGAATAACAAGTAGCTGTTGCTGGTTACTGGACCTGTCACACATTATTAATTGTGAAGCAGCCTTGCCAGCTCTCATGGTCGTTCTCTGATTGGGTCTTACAATAATCAGTTGGGATTTTTAAGTACTAGTTCCTGGAGTCATATGAATATACACAAATCCTGCCTGTTTCTCTATATTCTTTTAGCATGTCCTAATGAATTATCACAATAAAGTACTTCGTCTTTTCTATACAGAAGGGGAAATTCAGGGCCTTGTCATACTTCATTTAAAGTCTACAGAGAAACTCCAGGTTTATTTTCATTAAACTTTTGGCACAATACCTGGGTCTGCAGCGCAGTACGTCTTATGTACGAACACACAACCCAAACTGACTGAGATACTGCATCTTAATAAGCTATTTATTAAGTGGTAGTAGCTGGCTGAGGGAGTGCTCCTACTAAGTCCAAACTGTAAGGTACATTTGAATTAAAATTAAAAAATTAAAATGCTTGTTCTGCAGCTGACATCAAAAGTATCCCTGACCCAGGAGCTAGGGGAAATCACAAACAGGAGCAGAATTATCTGCAGACTCAGAATCCATTCTGAACCCACGTTTGTTAATCTTTAATTCAGTAGATTAATGCTCCTCTGTTTAAATGAAGTACACAATAAAGTATACCTGGCTTCTGGCCACCTAGAAAAAAAAAATTGCAAATATTGGTCCTCTGCTTCCACATCCATTTAGTAAAGCAGAAATAAGCCTATTGTAACAGGAGATTGCCATAGGATCCCTATCTCCAGCTTTGCAAATGAACATGCCTTGATGTTTAATTTTCCGTGAGTTCCTCTGCATTCAGGTACCAGCAGGAGACCATTACACTGTGACAGCACTCAGTTCTGATGACATTATCTTAAACTTTTCCCTGTTGTCCATCCTCACCCCTGTTGTGCTGCCACCATCTATTAACATTCCACTGACAACAATGAAAGATGTTAGAGCAGAGCGTGTTAACGCAGCAGCTAAACTGGGGTTCTTTCACCTGGATGTACATAAAAGTTTGGCAGTAGCTACATAATTAGCTGGATAGCATCATGCCAGTTCCTCACGAGGCTCATCTGAGGTGCTTTGCGTTTATAATCCGTGGATTCCTAGATTTTTATGGCCAGAAGAAATCATTAGATCATCTGGCCTCCCCTTCTCAATTATAAAGGCCATGCAATTGCATTCACCTACTCCTGTTGTTAACCCAATTACTTGTGTTTCACTGTCTTCCAAAAAAGACATCCAAAGACTTCAAAAGATGGCAAACCCACTTCTCCCTTGGAAGTTTATCCCAACAGCTAATCACCCGAAGTATTACGCAACTAATGTCGGCTTGGGACTAATAAAGCTTAGTCCCCTACGGATTCGTGTTTCGTGGTTGATTGACTTCGATGCCTAACAAGCTGTGAGCTCTGGTTAAAGTTTCTTCCCATATATGAAACATTTCCCCAACTCCTTGTGGATCCTCAACTCACATTATAGCCCGGACAACACCTCAGACAATTATAGGTCTCTCTTAGGATTCTTCTAAGAGAGATTTCACCTATTCTTGACCACATACTTTCATGAAACCTGTAGAAACAAAATTGCTTTTCAGACCTTCCTTCCTCCCTGCCAAGAGTGGCTGCAGAGAAACAAGTTCACAAGTTATTGGAGGCACCTGTACATGTACATGCATGCACACATACACCCAGCATGGTTACTTCCACCTTTTATTCCTAAACAATTGTGCCTTATTTCTTATTTATTTGCATTTGCTGCTCTCTTCCTCACTATGTCTTTCTTTTCCTCCTCAGGATGACATTCATTTCTGAATCAGAGTGCCTACTAGCACCCAGAATTTGCTCTGCACTGAAGACATTGATACTCTCAGTGTTCTTCTTAATATAATGAACACCTTGAATTCCTTCTCTTTCTTACTCTATTGTACTTTTTTTTTTTTGCCAGATTGGAATAATTTTTATTTCTCTTTTCTACTGCCAGTTTTTCCTAATGCAGACATCATGACAGGAAGAAGGGGCCATATGCCCAACTGGTTTTCCACATTTTTCCAAGTACGTTAGCCAGTCCAGTAAAAACCTAGAAAGAAAAAAATGCATCCCTTCCTACAAATCTTCCTTGTATCCTTAGACCACCATAGTTACAACAACATTGCTAGGAGACAGGAACAGTATGCAGTATTTTCAGTGTTAATCTCCCCAGTGTCAGATAGAGGTAAAAACACCTCCTTATGCTACTCACAACTCCCCTTCTTATATATCAAAGGACTACATCAGTCTTTTCCCAGAACATCTCACTGGGAACTCATGTTGAGTGACTTGTCTTCTTTGACCTCTAAATCCTTTCCAGAGCTTTCTAAGACACAGTCTTCCTATTGTTCAGAGAGAAACTATTAACGTTCCCAAAACTACTATACATATTACACTAGCAGAAAAGTTTGTTGCAAACAATTATTTTGGACAGAAAAGGAGTCCATAGCCAAGCTTCCCAAAATCACCCTAAGAAATATCCACCAGAGAATTTAAAAATTAGGGAGACTGAACAGAATATACTTATTTTAATACATTAAAATACTGCTTTGATACTGTTGGAGAGATGGGAAGAGTAGAAATTGGAGCTCACGTGCCAATTTTAATGGATTCATTTTTTGGAGCAAGGGACAGAAAAAAATAAGTCACAAATTTCTGTAATTTCCCCTCCTCTTTCCTGTACTTTAGGCAGGCTTTATTCAGTGGTACTGATAATCAAGCCTGGTATGTCTGAAGTTGGTGAACTGAAATTGTGTGGATGAAAATTTGAAGCCATCTTGAAAAGAGGAGGCCTGGCTTCCATCTCCCTTGGCTTCCCTTTCAGAAATCATGAGATTAAAAATGAATTTCTATCTCACAGAGATGTTGAAAAACATTCGGATGAACAGATTTGACAGTCTCAGAAAAAAGGCAGATTTATAACTACTGGAAACATGGTTTAGTACTTTTTAAAACTATTTTTTATATTGCTCATAACTAAATTATCTTCTTTTTATTAATGAGTTCCTACTTAACCACTGTCACTTTTGCTAATTAAAAAAGAATAAAAAAAAGAAGTCCTCTGCCACTATTCTCTTACACATCCATAACAAAAACCTAATAAAGACTCAGGAGAAAACTAGTCATTTGCTTGGGGCAAAACTAAGGCTTTCACTGGGTCGTTGGACAAGAAAATAAAACTAAGCGATGCTCCTTTTGGTGATCACATACCAGGTCCTGAGAGAACTGTTCTTCCCCACCAGCTCCTTGAAGAGCTCTCTCTCCAGTAAAGGACTAAGAAAAGAATGCTCAGCTCCCATCAGCAGAGAAGGAACTTGCTACGCCAAATCCCAACTTTGAGGAAGCTTCTCAGGGAAAAACCTCTGAGCAGGAAATAGAGTTAGATGGCTTTTAGGGGCAGTCCTGCCTGTCTCTTGTACCGTACCAGGTATCAAAGACAGAGCTAGGTTTAAAAAAAGAACACGAAGACGATGGTTTAGAAAAGTTGTTGTTGAAAGGGAGTGTTGATCAAACAACAGCCAGAGTTATGTTGATGGTTGGACTAGATGATCTTAAAGGTCCCATCCAACCTGGACAATTCGATGATTCTGTGATTCTAAGTTGCTTTTGACCAAAGCTTGCAGATAAGAATAAATTTTAAATTTACTCTTTATTACAGTAGTAGTAATAAAGCAGTAGTATGATGCACTACAGATTTGATTTTCCTTTATACCTTGTTTAAGAAGGTGTGCATGACCCCCAAGGAAAACGAGAATCAGGCCTTTTAATTGGGAGAAACTAATGGGTATTCTCTGTCCTTATGGTTCTAGACAAGTTTAATGGTTGCAGAGATCTGACTCTGCAAACGCTAATGCATAGAAATCACTTACCCACATCAAATTATTTTCATGATCAGAACCCAATAATGGCTCATTTGTACAGCTGTTAATATTAAACAACAAATCCAATAAAAAATGAAGTTAGAAAAAGTCCAAGATGAACCTGAGGCAGTGCATAAATCAGCTGAGACTGCAAAACCAGCACTGAGGGAGGAAGAAAGCCAAGGGAGGTAAAGTAGGCTTCTAACTATGGAAGTTAATTAGCCCTATTTTTAGCTAGGAGGGGATTTCTGTTTAACATTCACCCAGGTTTTAGGTTACAATGATTTAAGATTAAAAATGTATCTGGGAAATTTGGTTTAAGGCCTTAAACTAAAAAAGAAAAAAAAAAAGAAAAAAAGACTAGATGAAATACTAAGACAGCCTTAAGGATGCACCCAGATGCTCCTTCCAGCCATACTTGAAAAAATATTTCTCATGAGATTACAAACAAAGAGGGATTAATTAGTAAGAGATAATTCTCATGCATTGCACAATGCGCTCATCTCCCTCAGCTCAGCAAATTTTACTGAACGATAATGTCAACAGCGTAGGTTCTCACTGGTCAAAAGTACATATGCAGGATACCTCTCAATTTCAGACCATAATCCTAAGGGGTTTGAATCTATCTGCCTATCAAGGCATAGGAGATGTCAGCAATGCAATAGTTTCTAACACAGGTTCATCCCTGATCTGAACAGCTTTTAGTTCAAAGTCTTGATAAGGAACACAGGGGATTTGCTTTTTATTTTGTCAGCTTTGGGAGCAAGCTCATTAGAAGTGTCATTAATTAAAGCTGCGGGTGCACATCCCCTCTGAAGATGATAAGCTAGAAGAAAATCTATGATCCTTCTGAAGCCAATATGTTGTGAGAATTATAGGAGGAAAGTTCAGGTACAATCTTTCAATAGGAAAAGCAAAACTTTTATCATAACTTTTAGATGAAGCTAGATTGGTCCAGGAGAATGCTCTGTGATGTGGTTGCCTGTGATAGCAGAGGACTGCTGCTCTAGAGGTCTCCTCCAGACTTATATTCCTGTATTCATTGGAAAACACTCATTGGCATCACTCTCCCTGAGAGCTCTCCACGTCTCCTGAATTTGACTGGAAATCTAGCTCTTCAGATATTAGGGTCCCATTTGAAAATACAGCTTTTAAATGTTCTGCTTCTTTAGTCATGAAATAGGTACACCAAAACTTATGTATATGTATATCTACGTTTGCAAAAAGAAAAATCAGCGTTGGGGACAGAAAAATGCTGTGTCACTTTGCTGTGCCTAGACACAGTGACATCTGAAGACAACACAAAATACCTAGCAAGGGGGGTTTGAGAAAGAGGAGCCAGCCCTAGCAGTCATTAACTGAACAGAAATCTCTGGCAACCTTTAGCTGGGATTGTCAGAGAGCTCCAAGGAAATCAAGGATAGGTAACGTGATCATTGAGCAATTAAGCTCGAAGGCAGAAGAATATACCTGTGACTACCGTCTCTCTAACCGCCCCTGATAAATTGTCTTCACTCCTTTCCCCACTCCTGTTCTCCACCCGTCCCATTTTGTTTTGAAGTGACTACACCCTTTCACCTGCTTCACCCTTGCCAGCTTCAGCGCTTACAGCAATTCCAAGAGCCCTGCCAGCAAACCTCCAGCTCCACTTGCTGCTGTGCTGCTCCACCTCCTATCTGCTGCTCCACAGCCTCCCTGGAGAGACGGGGATTGGCAAAGGGGCAGGTGAAACACGCTGAGAAGGCAGACGGAGGGAAGCAGCAGGTTCCCAGCTGGTAGCAGACAGAATAAGGCTTAACTTTTCTCCCACGAGACCTGAGTAACCCATAGCTAGATGGAGTTGCCCTCCAGTCACTATTCATTTTCCAGAGAACATCAAAGGTCTAGCACGCCACATTATGCACTGCTTCTTCAAAAAAAGTGAGATGCTATTGAAAAAACTGGTAAATGCACAGCATTTTCCTGATAAAAATTATAATTGCCAATGAAGTAGCATTTAACAATAAGAAAACAAAAAGCTCTGACGCGTTCTAAGAGAAGAAATATTGAATAAAAAACTAAAAATCCTTCTGCAAAGCCCTCAATAATATGTTAATGAAATATATTTAATTAATGAATAGAATTTAATGAACATTTAAACACGCTGTGCCTTTGGCTATCATTGGGAAATATTCTGGTCAATGAATGTAATCAAATTACTTAAGGAACTGCAGAGAATTGTTTTTTCAAGCAAGCACAAAAAGTTATCTATAAAAAGTATATAAGCCTCAAATAGGAAAAATAAACACCTTGTAAGTGTAGTGTTTGTGTCTGAGGTCACTCTCATTTAGAAGCTCATTAGTCAATTGCAGTTATAAATGAAGAGTTTTTCATTAACACTCCTATTTGTGGATGTAGCTGATTGCACTGTCAAGCTAGAGAAAGCCCTGGCTCCCAAGCAAAGTGGGGTACAGACAAGTGGTCCCTGAGATCAGAGCAGCACGGCACAATACTCTGCACAATAGCCATGAGGAGAACAACAATCACTCACATCATTTCACACTTGTCACATTCACCTGAATTTGCTAGTGCACTAAAACACTCCAAGAATTTTTGCCATGTTCTTCAATTAGAAATGTATAGATATTTTTCCCAAGTTTTATTTTCCATCTGAATTAGTAGGAAAAAAAAAAAAACAAAAAACAACAAATTTACAATATCTGAAGGAAAACATAATGGCTGTGGGTCTCGTAGGAAAAGTCTATCAACAGCATCAGTTTTGCTAGAAATTTCAGACAGGACAAACCTAGCCTTTTGCTTACAGCAAATAATCATCACAGCCAAAATCATAAAACTTTCTGGAATGCCAAGTTACATGAAGAAAAATGAGATATGAATCATGTTTATTTAATTCTTATTTAAAGATAGCAATAACTCCTTCGCGCTCTTTGGCAGCCTAGGGCTGCTTACAAGTTACACCTGTAACTTCCATTAGGTTAATAAGATTATACCTACTCATTAAACCTCAGTGTATTAATAGCTAATTATGTATGTCTTGGTATTTAAAATGGGATGCCCCCATGCAGGTTATGGGGGGTATGGGAGGAGAAGAGATGACCCAATTAGAGAGAAAAAGTTTATGTGCACGTAATAAAGAGGTAATCTACAAAGGGTTCTTAGAGGTTAAATATTTCAGGTTAGGAGGATGTTCACCATAGTATATTTAGATTAAATGAATGTGCAGGTGGAATAAAGACAAAGCAGATATTGTAACTTGCAGCAGCCATTCACTTCCAAGATGCTGCTGATACCGCAGTGAATTTCTTTAGTGCCAGTTTAATCCTCTCTCAAGAGCACTCTTACGGGCCCTGCAGCATGTAAATGCCCAAAATGTACCAAAAAAAACCCCAAATCTATTCCTAGCTTGCCCTCTGAGACAGTATTAAATTCAGGTCATTCTAACTGGGGTTAGACAAAACTTGCAGCTACAGTCACTTTTCAGAGAAGAGGTGTTGCAATATGCCACCTAATGTGCAGCCATTTTACCGAATTATTTTGTGGGGGGGGAAAGAAGGGTATTTTAAACCATTTCAAGTGTCAGTACAATTTAGCTATTTAAGCATCTTGACAGTGTTTCAATGTTTTGATGCCTTGATGAAAGAAAACTTGATTTTCAAATTCTCTTGAAGTTATTTCTCAAACAGTAAAAAATCTTACTCAAAATCTTGTCCGATCCCTTTTTGTTCAGCTTTGTGAAAGTGCTGGCAACCCAAATAACCCGTCCTTCACCAAGTCCTTTCTCTTATAACACAGAACTTCTCAGACAGGGCTCAGCCTGCTGAACCCCACTGAATCACTACCACCAAGGCCCAGTTATGGTGTCATGCAAAAGATAATGTCACTGAGAATGAGAAAGATGATTTATTTGACTTGATTTTTTTCCTCTTAGCACTGAGAAATCCCCTTAGGTGAGAACTTTTCTTTTTTTTTTCCTTGCTTTGTTTTAATTTTTCCTTAAGCAAAAAGGAGTGGGACTCATTTGTTAGGTGTGTGAGACTTTGCAGGTCTGGTTTTACAATACACCATTTAGTCTTTGGTGAGGCTTGTTAAACCCTGAAAGAAAAGTCATGCATTGACTGAGTGACGCCACCCTGAGGTTGATTCCCAAGGGAAAATAGAGACTTGGTCCTGCCTTAGAATCCTTGGGGTGACCGAGAACACCTTCTAGCAAGTGATAGCGTACCAAACCTTGGCAAGCTGCATAATAGCATTAAATCCAGTGATCTAATTATTCACCTCTAATATAAAGGGCAGGGTTCCATGGGAAATCAGGAGCTGGGCTGAGGAATACACCCAGCAAATACATTTCACAATACAAACGGAGGCAGTTTGTCAAGACTCTTACCTGGGAAAATTAACTTACGAGGCTGTCCTGTGCATCCACTCTGCCCAGTTCAGAATGATTTCACATTTATGCTGGGAGGATCTTTAAAGCACCAAATTATCAGCCTTGAACACCTTGTTTAAAATATCACTTTAATTTGTTGTGGCTCTGAAATCCTTAGTGTTTTTATTAATTGTGGAGATGCATCATACAAATATACAGATAAATATAGCATAGGAATTTAAACTAACCCCAATTGACCTGTGAACATAGGAGAAAGACACAGGTGGAAAAGTGTGTTTTATATATACCATTGAGAAAGTGAGGAGCACTCAAAGTGGCATATGAGGCCTTTCTACAAAGTTATACTTCCTTTTCATCATCACTCCTCCATTTCTTATTCTGTATCATTTAGTCTTTTGCCATGTACCAAATCTTTTGTTGTCTAAATGTGTGAATTTCCAACTACATCCCTAAATACACACTGAAAATATTTGCATGTTCACCCATTTGTACACCTAAACCCTTGGATTTGTTTGCAAAGGAGTAGCTACACATGCCAAAGAAGTGACTGTTCTATACACTCTGTATACAGAAAAATGGATTTTTCTGCAAGTATATTTCAAACTGGAGGATACTTGAACTGCAGCCCAAGTAATTACCTGAGCAGTCTACTGGGAATGTACATATTAGAACAAGTTGTAAAATAATCTCTTCCAAATAACTATTTAAAACAAAATTACAGTTCCTGGGCCAGATCCTCAGCTGTTACAAATTGGTGGCTGTTACAAGTCTATTTGACTTCATGTGTGCAAAGTTTGAGCTCCAAGAGAAATTTTACAGTGAAAGTAGAAATTACTGAAAAATGAGGTTCAGAGTAGAAACACAGGTGGTATTCACACCATCTCCTTCACACTCCTTTGGGCATTTAGCTTGGCTTCTCTGAATCAGGCCTGCGCTCTCCATATCGGCCATATGAGGAACCTGGGCTTCTCCAAACTACACCTGAACAGATGAGTAAAGTACCCTCAGCCAGACAACATAAATGCCCTGAATAACACACCAAAAACATACCAAAACCAAACAAATAAAAATGTAGCATCTCCTGTCAATAAAACTGAATTGCTAGAGAGACCCTGCTTTCAAGCAAAAAAAAGTATCAAGCCATTACATTGTAGAAGTTGTGGTTATTTGCAAAACCAAATCAGTTGTTGCATCAATTTCTACATCACTTTCTAATTTCTCTGGGGTTCTTTTAATTAAAAAAGTGTTCTGAATGATGTCTTACTGCCTGTAATAAGAGAGATTTTTATTTTCTTCTAATGATGGTCTAAATCCCATGCAGTAACCAACTGACTAACACAGGGAAATCCCAATCTTTCAGCTCCATTGTATAATTTATACAATATGTTCAACACTTTCCCACATAATAAACGTGGGAATCCCTTACAACCAGTCCAAGGTCTGAGGTTTTTTCTATGAATCATGTTCGCTGCATCCTGGCTTTACCACACCCCCAGCTACTTCTGCTGGGAGCCAAAGAGTTACTGCAATCACCACTGGTAGGAGATACCATGTGCAAAGGCACTATTTACAGTAGGATGCAGTGAAGATGAGAGGCAGGGCCTGATAACTTTATCTCAGGGGTTACCTGGGAAAGACTCCTCTGGGTCTATTTAAAAGAGTAACTTTAAATAATGAATAAATTAAGAGATATTATCATTCAAATATTACTTCTTGCTATGACAAATCTTTCATGTAACCCTTAGCCAGGTTGTGTTTATTTAAGGTGATGCTCATTTGAATAGTTTGGGAAAGAAGTGCTTTCACTGTACCTGTTATTCCATTTGACAGCTCTTTGCAACACCAGGAAAGAGTCATGTTTGAACTTGTACAGAGAAATGTCATTGTCTTGTCTTTAGAAAAGATATTCAAGATACCTCTGATAATGTTCACACGCACTGAGCCTCCCTTCCTGGCAAATTTACTGTCTGGCAGCAGTTTTTACATAAGGGGCCGGGGAGCAAACAACAACAGGTTGCTCCATTATTAATGCAAAGCTGAAATATTTAATCAGCCCTGAAAAACTGATGCTTGCTGTCTGAATTAGGCTCAGTGCAGGGAATTGAACCAGAGGTTGTGTATATCATAGACAGATTCACTATGCATTTATTCCTGTTGCCTAGAGCCAGCATAGATGTACAAGCACGTCACAGGGAGAATCACCTCTTGGTCGTTTCTTTCTCATATGTATTTCACTTCTTTCATACTGGATTATCGGATGAATCCCAGCTCCACCTATTCCAATCAGGGAACAAGGGTTTGTCAAGGCTTTAGGCACTCAGTCAGCCCAAACCTGAGCACCTGACCTCCTCTGAATCATCCCCTGGAAGAACCTCTTGGATACATACCTGTCTGTTGACTCCAGAGGGAACCAAATCCAACGCCTAGTCAGCTAACTGAGCCACCTAACTCAGAATCCAGATTCTCCGTGTTAAATAAACCGCTATGGGGAAAATAAATTGAGCTGAAACGGCCCTATGCTACATCTGTAAGAGCAAGTTTTTAGAGCATTTCCCCCTCTTTAAAGCTGGGGCTTCTTAAGGGGGAGGAGGAATTCATAAAAGGAATTGCTCTGCACTATGATGCAAAGGTGCACTAGCCACAATCCAAGCACTTGCTCCGTTAAGTGTCGGGAGTTGGCACGTTTACTGTTCAAAGAAATAGGGATCCTGAGTTTGCTTCTTGCTCCCACTGATTCAGTTTGTAATACTAAGCAAGTCAAGTAAGTGGTGCCAGCCCAGCATCACAGATATTCCCACATCACAGCAACGCTGTTTGGCTGAATTAATTTATGCTTATGAAGCACTTAAACTCTTTTTGAGAAGTCAGTGTAGTAGTACGGAAAGGAGTTTCTCGTGAGTTCCAGACTAGCTGGGACCCATAACAGTGTGGCAATCAATCAGTGCTGTTACAGAGTGAGAGCTCTGTGCCTCCCTGAAAGAAAAGCATACACAAAAGTTAAGAAATTGTTTATTCCAGCCGTAATAGGAAACTTTTGTATATAATTTCCCTGCTTACTCAGAGGCACTGCAACATCTGTCAGGCCAGGCCCAGCACTGAGCATGCAGATCTGAGGAGAGGAACACATACCCCATTTCCTGACGGCAGCTCACCCGCCGCCGCTGCCAAGCTCAGCGACCACGCGTGAGACACTTGAGCTCAGCTCCACCAGTGCACAGCTAGACTTCATGGACCAAATCCAAATTTGCACAGGTGTAAATGAGAGCCACCCAATCTGTTCAATGCCTTTAATGAAATTTCAGCTTTAATTCCACAGCACTCTCTTCCTTTTAACCTTTCAAGAATGTATAAGGACTGAAGCCAAAAAGCTCATTACCTTCTGTTCCCTGCTTCTTTGAGACACATAGTGTTTTGATCAGCATCCTTCCCTGATGCATCAGAAGCCCTGAACTTCATTCCCTCACACCTCCCTGCCCATTCAGACAGTCCCAGTCAGGTGAAACAGCAGTCTCTGCAACGTTTTGAGGTGTTCAGGGGAAATGTGTTTAAGGGGATCCACACTTTTCTTTTGAGCTCTTGATTTCAGTCAAAATCTGTTCAAGTTCTGCAGGAGTAAAAGCCTGCAGCTTTAGTCCCAACACCACCAAAACACTCACTTGTATTTATTCATTATTCCTGTTCATTGAGTTGTTCTCTTCTCCTGGGTTTATACACCTGTGCTCCGCTCCACTTTTAACCATAAATTCATAATTTTTGGGCATCTGGTTATGTCCAGTGCTGCCAAGTTTTCCTTTGAGAGCAAGTGAGCTCAGCATGCAACAGTGACAGCAATCACTGTAACAGACAATTTCAAATATTATAACTCCCTCTTATACAACAGCAACATTCTCCTCAGCCTGGGGGAAAGAAAAAAAAAGAAAGAAAAAACCCACAACCAAAAAATCCCCCAAACTGAAAAAGCTAAAAATATGTATTTTCAGCCAGCCCGGAAAGCTATGCAGTGGTTTTAATTTGTATTCATTACACCTACAGATACCTCCATGTATTCACAAATCTATACTTCAGAGTATTTTGTTAACTCAGTCATAGTTTAGAATTTTTAGAAGGCATGCAATGCAAGGTACTGCAACTGATTACAGTCTACTTCTATCACCCAAAGACTTTGGACACATAAGCAATGCTGTATTCCTTATCTGCCATATTTCCTTCTTTTTCTGTATTACAATCCATTTTGCACCCTGACAGAGGATTAATCACCTGATGGGAATACCACAGACTGCAGAGATCTGCTGGGAAATATATTTCTGAATGACTTCACACTAGTCAGAAGTTCATGATGTCAATGATTTATTGTCTCTGGTGAATTTCTCGTTGCTGTTGAGAATTTAAACTAGTTCAGCTGCTCCTAGTGATGAGGCACAGAAGGCAAATACAAGGCCATAGTAACGTCTGTGAAGCTCAAATTTGAAAAGCAACTTTTCCAAAATATGCAGAGAAATGATTAATTTAGACCTTAGGAGGAGAAAAGCAGCTTACTTTTCAGCTGTTTCCACATTCCTTTCTAGCTGTGCCATAAAGCCTTATATGTAGCAAAAAGATAGAAAATCTGTGGCCAAACCCTGAGGTCCTCCTTTGGTTTTCATCACATTTTTACATGGCAAACTACCTCTCAGCACACTTCCATGTAATCAGAGACACACGTGGAAGAGCAGAAAAAAGCCCAAGATGTCAGGGCTGCTCTTTGGCATGTTCAGGAGGTACCAACTGGAGGCTGAAAAAGAGAGCAGCTCCGGTAACTGACACTGCTGGACAGATGGGGTCTGTATACCCAGGAGCATTAAAAGGCTCAGCTGGATCCATCAAAAGCAAAGGCAGACAGCAACTTGATCCCAGTTCTACCTTCAGTAAGGATTTCAGGTGCGGTGCCCTGAGCATAAGGAGAGAATATAGCTTGGCTGACACTGCTCGATGTTTCAATTCATTTTTGAAGCACACATTCCTCATTGTTCACTTCTGATGTTCTCTGCTATGCCTCATCTGCAGCCTCGTAGATGGTTAGTAATTTCTTTGGGATCATGAATCATTAAAAGGAGTGTTTATTCATACAAAATAAGCACTTAACATTTTGCAATCTCTAAATACACTTCTAGTGAAATATACAGTATCTTTTTTGGCCCCCAAAGACTTTAAAGGCTGCCTTCACTCAGCGACGGTAGAAAAGGACTAACAATATTCAAGATACTTGCAGTGGTTTATGGGTTAAAAAGTGAAACACGTTTGATGATTGCAAAGGAGCAAGGGTCTGACTCTTGGCTGATTGACCCCTGTATAAAGGAACATAAACCCCTACCATCCTGATGTGACCAACTGCAAATGGCAGTGCTAAGCCAAAGCCCTGGAAAATGAAGGTTATCGACCAAGCAACCATGCTAGCGAGTCAAGCGGCACCTTCTCCAGTCCTATTTATATAAATGTGAGAGACTTATTCAATTTTAGAGCTCAACAAAAGCAGAGAATCCACCCAAGACTTGACCTAGGAGAAAAGAAAGAGGGAAGGGGAAGCGCACTGGGAGATGAACGGCTCAGGTTTTCTTCCCTCTGTCATTCCCCTGCAGTCCGGATGTGGCCCATCTTCCATTTTGAGAACTTACGTGCTCCCCTGCGATGACGAGAGGTTTTGTCTCCTTTCAGCTATCACATTCCCCTCTTTTAGAGGCTTTGCTTTGCCCAAATTCTTTGACAAGGAGTGAGTGAAATCGCAACCCCACTAAAGTGAGTGGGAAACTTGCCATTCACTATAACAGAGCCAGGATTTCACACAAAGTTTATATCCATAGAAGACTGGACTGAATCTAGTCCAGTGTTTGTGAAGTGCTTTGAAGTAAGGAGTGTTGCAGCACTGCAAGCATTGCTATTATTACTATTGCTATCGAGTGCATGACAGAGGAGAAAGGTAGAAACCTCAGAGTGAACTGGAAGGAAACACCGATTCTGCAGATCTTTCTCAAAGGTCAGTACATGACATTTTTCTAAACAGTTTCCTCTAAAAGTGTCTAGTAAAATTCTCTTTCAACCTAAGTACTTTCTTGGCATTTTAATCAGAAGCAGATCTTCCTACCAAGCACAGCCATCCTGACTGAAAAAGTCCTCTGCATACTTTTCCTAGAGCTTTATTATTGCTCTCTAAGGATTAACTGAAATACTCTGTAGAGAGCTTAAAATGTTCTCAGAAACTGTGCAAAAGCCCAAGCGGGAAGATAGAAACAATGGTTTCCTTTCACCCTGTCTGTTCTTCCTCTGAACTACGGTGAGGCCTTTGCACTTCACTGGCCCATGGAAAACGAGAGTCTGGGATACAGAAAAATGCTGGCGATGATAAGCTGTTTCGGTACTTGTGGCTGCCGTGTAATACAACCACCAGACAAGACAAGGGTTGATCATCAAGTTAAAAAAACCCTCTCCCATGATCTCATTAACTAGTTTATTCTGCCACAGATTCATTCAAAATTCTTTTCAAGTTACACGGACAACACAGCAGTCAGGAAATGTGTTAGCTGCTACCAAAGGAACTGGCTTTTGGGTCTTGGCTGTCGTTTTCCATCAGGCTGCAGCAGAGATTTCATCCCGGTACCCTCAGACCACAGTCCCTGCAGTTCCCCTGAATACCTTGCTCATTAGACAGGAACGCTCCCTGTAGGGTTCAGACACCCAGGGACAGATCGTCAACTGGCACAAAGTGTCAGTGCCTCATTAACCTCAAGCAACCCAAGGCTTTAGGCTGCAGAGGATTTATCAGCAGCTCGGCAGCTGTGAGAAGAGCACAGTGTTAGGTCAGAGAGCAAACAGGCCAGCAACTGTGATTCAGCCATTGGCACTCTCAGCTCAGCTGAGAATTCCCAACCACAGCCTACAAAAGGGAGCTGTTACATCTTGATTAATTTCAAATTACACTGTCGTTTTTTCAGTCTCTACCTTTTTTGGTTATCTCAGTGAGCAGCAGTGGTCCCAGTGGTCAAGATCTGCACAGCTGAGTTCTTGACCCCGATCTTAATCACGTGGCCTGTGATGGAAACAGTGACAAATTATTGCTATCAGTCAACTACAAAGAAAAGAGAAGCTTGTATTGTCTCCTAAAATTAATCCATGGCACTACAACCCATATAAAGGCAGTGACAGCAAATATGCTATTAAATACTTCACTAAATAGTTAGAAGGTATAATTACAACTAGAAAGAAACACTAAATACCGTAAGCTAAGAATTCCCTGAAAACAGTTTCCACATGGTCTGTCCTTGACCCAGGTGTCACTCGATAAGAAGCTGTTGCTGCTGAGCACGTTCGCTGTTCGCTGTGTTTGGGGGAGACTTGCCTGCACTTTACTTCTCTGGGCAGCACACTGAATTCAGGACTGGGCTTCACATTTTTAAATATGTGAGACAACACTAGGTCCTCCAGTGCAGACGTCTCAATGTAGGTAGGCCTCAATGCAATATGAAGATAATTCTATAGAGATATACCTGTGCAGGCAAAAAAAAGCTGTCTTAAAAGCTTCAATGCAGCACTGCATCAATGCACCTTTACAGGTTCTGGGATGGAGCTGGTTTCTCTATGGACAACTCCTTTCACAGTACTGCAGCTCACAGCTATCTGCATGCAACCATGTCAACACCTCACCTGATGCTCATACAATTATTATTCAAGAAGTCTCTTAGTCGCTCAGTTCTTTTACTTTGGAAAACGAGACCCCTTCTTTGTAAGCTGAAACAGGGATGTAAAAGCTTGACTTTATACAGATATATTTTAAAACATTGGCAACAGTGACTAAATACACTAACAAGAGCAAAAACAAAAACAACCACCTATTTAAGCATTTGCTATAAAAATTTATATATTCCCTATTTAAGCTTACCAGTATGAAATGCTAGGTTCAGATGTAGCACTGCAACCAATAAACACATTCTTAAGAGAAGAAATGGGATGCTTTTCCACCACTCATCACAATCAAACACAAGAGCTGCACATGTTCAGGGCAGTTCCTGTCAGACTTCATTCTTAGTGCTACTTCTCTTGGCCAGTGACATGAAAAAGAAGGTAACTGGGCCCACTCTGCTTCTTCTGCAAGAGACACAACACCGCACAAATCAGTACTTCCATCATACAGCACTGCTATTAGGCATCTGTGTGTGCCTTCAAGAACACAAATGGGTTTTCTACTCCAGCAGAACAGGCAAGGGGAGAATTTAGAAAAGGAGAAAGTCAAACAGAGAGGTATCCGTCCCTCTCTGTGCCCTCACAAACCACACAAACTGCTTGTGCTAGAGATACTTAGCATAAAAGGATGGGCAGTTTATAGTCAATAATCTAGTGTTTTACCATCCTCTGAAATCAACTGCATCTTCCTTACGGATTTTAGTGGGGTCAGGGTTTCACTCACTCTGGTTTTGCCTGACAGAGGAAGCCTAATCTTTTCTTAAGTTAACTTCTTAAGGGGGCAACTTCTCTCTTTCCTGCCATTTGGGGCAGAGAAAGACCCAGTGCTGCTCACAGCCCTTTGATGTGCCAGCCCTCTACAGCTCCCAAGTCCATCCTGTCCCTGGGCTGGGGGTCATGCCTGTTCGCAGCCCCACAACTGAACATCACCTCTCAGCACGTCCCCCTCTGCCTTCCCTACTGCTGGGAACACACAGGCATCCTCCAGAAATGCATCTCGCCTTCTCAGCAGCTCTGAAGGCCTGTGGTGGGTCGGCTCCGCTGATCAGCTGGAGATTTTGTTTAGAAGGCTTCTTTATGCTGTTTATGTTGCTGTCAAATGTAGCTCACCACAGACCTAACACCACCACCTCTTTGTTTACATACCTCCACTCCAGGACATTATAACCCCCTCTACTAACACTGCCCAGTGTGTGAGGGCGCAGCTTCTCTTTTTTATTTTCATAAGGTTTGTCAACCACATTGCTATAAGATATTCAGTCAAATTCCACCCAAATAGACATCTCGCTGTCAGCATTTAATTATGCTTGCATTCCTATGTAAATAGAGCATTAGCCAAAATACAGCCTATTAAGGAAGATAAGGTCAGGCACATCTTTACGAGAATAGGAAGCTTTGGAAGCTTCTGTACTTTTGAAAAGAATAATTTTCTGAATGCAAGGAAAAACAGGGAGAACTGAGCCTGTCCTACTGGGGAATAAATCATGCTATTGAAGGCAGTACTCAGCCTGTCTTTATGCATCTTTCTTAGGAAGTTTAAGAGGACATATTTAATACGTGTACATAAAGTATGTCCTTGTAAGACTACAAGGTCTTTTCAGACTTCCCTTGAAAAATAATATACACTTAAGGTCACTCATTTTAAAGATTCACAGCTCAGGAAAGATTTCAACCAAGGTTTCCTCCCAAGCTGGGTATCAAATTATTTGACAGTCTTCTTCTCAGTTTGGCTCGTGTATGTAAACATCTGGAGAAACATTATGTTCTGAGTTTAACCACAGATTTCATATCATAAGATAAGCATACACTTTAAATCTCATTTAAACCTTAAAATACTGAAATGTCATAAATTCAAATGGGTCCCTCGTCTTCCAGGTATAAATGTCCATTTCCCGTTCAAATAGGGTTAGAAAAATAACATAATCCTTCAAACAGGAATCTCAGCCCCCACTGTATTTAGATTGACAGGAATCACAGCAAGCCTCATACAATTTTTCCTCCCCAATGTGAGTCTTAACTCAATTGTCAGGTTTTCTGTCACCTCCAATCTAGATTACTGTGCAAGTTCTTACAGATCTAAATGCAGTGACTGAGCTTTCATTGTACTGGGACATCGTAGCCAACTTCAGATTCCCAGCCAGCCTTCTTGGTAACCTCACCAAGAGCTATTACTGAAATTATGCCCAACAGCTACAGAGACAGCTTCCGTGACAGTAGCTTTTGATGTTAAACTTGTGCAAGTTTCTGGATGATGAGAAACTGCATCAGCTATTTCAGCACTTGTTTGGGTCAAACTCCATTCACCTTGACCAGGAATCAAATACCGGTTAACCTGCAGCTGCTCCAGAAATCTGTATAGAACACAATTCGGTGAACTCAAGAAGAGATTTGACCCTAAGATTCAGTTTACAAGTTATTTTCCTGTGACACATTTGTCTTGATAATATAATCATAATTTATCCAAAGGTTCCTATGGTTCCAGTATTGTCAGAAGCACCAGAATATTTTCTGCTATCATAGTTCATATGGATCACCCACGTTCTTTTTGCTGTGCCCCCAATAGAAAATCAGTCCAGAATTTGGCTCACTGTATTTTCACTTGTAGACCTATAGATAACCTAAAAATGCTTCATAATAATAATAGATAAGATACTAATGAAGCGTTTGCAATTAAGTTACTTTATTGCCGAGTACCGCCCCGGTACCGTGATGTAACTCACCCGTGCTGTTTGACCTAAAGGTAACTTTGGCAGTTGAAGCTGAGATGCATTCTCACAGATCTGCCCTGTTACCTAACATTGCCTACTGCTGCCTTAGAGAAGTGTAGACATGACTTACATATACATCCAAAACCAATTTTATACAAAACACTCTGAACAAATGACTATATCTGAAGAAATCTACTATATCCTGTAAAAAAGCCCCACATTTTATTTCACTGGGAATGGTTTGATAAACAACAGGTCTCATTGACTGCAACACTGAAATGCTTTAATGAATTTTTAATGTCTTCAGTTGTTTGACTGGATCTTATTACAAAGAAGCTGAAGACACAGAAGCATGATGTTTCCTCCACTGGCACATTTAAGGAATCAGCAGATGCATGCCAAGAAAGTGTTCTGCTTTCAAAACAAGGCTCCAAGACCGAACTCGGGGGAAAAAATAAAAAGCATTTTACTGTGGTTTCTAGAATTAAACTACTGCTGTTGATTTGAAATCCATATTACCATTTCCTCAAGCTGACTACACTTTACCTCACTGCTGGTGCGACACTGCATCTGTGTCTGGCTGGCAGGTGGCAGAAATTGATCACATTTGAAAACAAACAGGTCAGACAGCTCTGCTTGCACAGGACAGCAGAAGGGAAACTCTCCCATTATAACATAAGTGCCATTTCCCCATGAAGGTAAAACATGATTTTCAAGACAATGCTGTGCTTCGCTGATGGCTGCTGTTGCGCAGGCCTACCCGCTGCAGAGATCCTTCCTCCCTCTTCCATAACCCCATGCTGATTAACAAGATCGAACTGAGAAAGTTCACCTTACAAACTCTCCCCTGGTCCCCCATTCAGTGTTACTGCCTTACCCACGACCCCGTATCTGCTGCAGGCTTTAAATCTCACATGCAGTCCCTAGCAGAGGAAACCCACGCGCATTAAGATGATAAATCGTTATAGGCTCCTCAGGCCTTCTGCTCTTTGTCTGGCAACCAACCCCTTGTGCTTTGGAGAAGCCTCCCAGCTTGCCTGGAGGCTTTTGCTGGAAAAAAAAAAAAAACCAACAACCAACCCTATGTATTATCATCACCAGCAAAACAATGGAGTTGGCTGCAGGCAGGGTGGTAAGAGAGGGGAGAGCAGAGCCCCACGCAGAGCTCGCGGGGCAGCGATGGTGAGGAGGGTAAGACAATGCAGCCCGCAGAGTGCTAATGCACGGCGGGGCTGCCGTGCCAGTGCTCCACTCAACAGGCTGCATCTCCTGGCAAAGTGACAGGGTACTATTAGTGCTGGTCAGGAAGCCAAGCTACTTGCTCAGTTTCCTCGTATAAGGAGGAGAGGAGTAACACCCCAGGGAGAGAGAGTGCTTTCAAAGCACACAAGGACAAGAGAAGAAGAAAAAAAAGAGGTGCTCTTTCCTGCAGTGCTGCTTCTGAGAGCACATTGTGGAGGGTCCCAAAGTTCACCTGCCCATAGATTTCCTTGAATGAGAAATAACACGTAGAAACTGTATGTCTCCTTCCCAGAATACACTCCAGAGTGTTTGAGTACATACCTCATCCTCCACCACATTTGTTTGTTTTATCCATCTGTTATTGCCCCACATTTGATTATGAACTGAACGCATTCTCTCAGAGCTGCACTCGGAGCTTTTTAAACTGAAGTGTTTGAATAAGGCTTGTCACTGCAGGAAGGATGTAGAGGGCATCACATTTCCCAGCTGCCTCCCATCACCCTTTCCCCCTCCCTGCCCCTCAGAGCCAGTGAGCAGCTCGGATGCAAATGGGGAGAGTTCTGAGCAGCTGCTACCTCTTCCCTGGTTCTCCTGGTGAGCAGCTTCCATGAAGGAGAGGGAGAGTGGCTCTATTGCTTGCTTTCAAGTGAGTTGAAGCAGCTTGAGGGCAAACAGAATGGTTCACTGGGCTCTGTCTAAGCCCACAGTGGCACATTAGTAGAGGACTGATTCCCCCATCCTACACAGCCATGAAGGAGAAGCAGACAAATATTGAAAAGGGGGTCATGTGGGTCCCTGATTCTCCCTGCCCCAGCCACAGTGTCTGATTAAAGAAATCCTACTGATTTTTCCTAGATGAGTATCCCAAGGAACTGTGCATGGTCCTACAATGTATTTCTTCTGGGAGGCTTTGCACAAGTAGGATGTTTTGGCAGAACTCTAAAGCTGGAAGTCCCCCTTTCAGAGGACTTTCCAGGAAGGAGCACAGTGGGGTAATTTCCACTCCCTCTGCACTGGCTGAACTGCCATATGAAGTAAGTCTGGAGCTGAGAAGGACCTTCCCTACTCTAATCAAGCACCCCGCAAAGCAAGCCAATAATCTTCTGCTCAGCCTCGAGCACTTCTCTCTGCCACAGCCAGCGTGACAAAAGCCATCGGGCTGCATGGGAGCCAACAGAGCTGGAAATATCTTTTAAATGTATAGCCTGATCCTTAAGAAGTTGTTTACTCTTTTGTCCTAATTACTCCAATATAAACCATTTGCATGTGATAATTTAACTGATACAGGGGCTGTTTCAGGTAGCAAATATGCTTCTTTCTTCTTCAGAACAAGAGGAAATTTTGTTTTAAAAGCAGGTTTTCAACTTCAAAGTTTTATAACCTGACACAAAACACAGCACGCACAAACCACCTGTGCTTTTCATTTTGGCCATTTGTAGAGCCCAGAAGCGGCGTGGAGCCGGCTGACAGTAAGGGGAAAACAAAAAGTTTCTGTGTGGGCTTCTGCTGCAGCCAGATTAGATGAGGGAATTAGGGACAAGGTGCGGTTCCCACCTAGAATGCCTCTCCTGCACTTCACAGACCTTCACACTGTCTTATTAACACGCGCTTCCCTCTCTCCTTCCAAATTTGCAAACTGAACCCTCTCCCAGGTCCCTCCTTAGCTTAAGGGCGCTGGCATGTTCTCTGCTGACTTTCTGGAACCCAGGGACTTCCAATTATTTCCACATCCTCCTCCTGTTTCTCTTCTGGCTATGGTGCCTCTGGGCTGCCTACTCAGCTTCCCACTCCATAGGTCTGCAAGGCAAGGGCAGAAAGGCCAAAGATGAAGAGCTCAGAGTGATATTTGGAAAAGGCAGAAGGGAAGAGGAACAAATAGAAATTGCCTGGGGCCAGATCTGCTTATTCTCTCGATTTCACTCTTCTCTCCAAAACGGCAGCCTTCATGTCTCCTCAGGTTCTCGTTAAGTTTCCCAGCTATCTTTATTGAGCATCCAGCATTCTCAGTTCTTAGGAAGAGAGGAGGAACGTCTTCTTTGCCTTTAGGCACAAAAGGCTGCATTGAGGGGACGTACAGGCAGCGTGTTTCGCTAGAGCATGTGGCATAACACAGTGCAACACATCTGAGAAGTCTTGAACATGGTACTGCAACGTTTGAAATTATTGCATCAGGAGACATCCTCCCAGACCAAAGCTGATCCCAATCTAGAGAAGTGATTACTGTAGAGTCTGGACCTTAGGCCTGTCCATCACTCACTCCAGCAATTCCCTCACCCGCTTACCAGCTCGGCCCAACTACACAACCCTAACATTCCCTTGGCTCTCCAGTGCTCGCTTAACTCTCTTCCATTTTGCAGCATCTCAGAGATACTCCTCACTCCATACCTTCCAGACTAGAAAGCTGATGCCTATAGGCAGCCTCCACCAAGCCCTTCCCTGCCCAAGGTTATAAAGGTCCTCTACCCTCTTGCATGTTGTGGGTACTACTCCAAACAACCCCCTTCACCCTGTTCCCAAGCCAAGTATTGCAGGGAGGGAAAGGGAAGGAAGGAAAAGGAGATAGCAAACTGACTTATTGTTCACAAGAAGGGTGGGGGAAACAGAGAGAAAAGCTGACCTGAGCTGCAAAGCTTTTTTAGTTTCCTTTCTCCAATAAGGACGATTTCTGCTGCTCCCACTCTTCCACCCCACTCCTCATGCTGTAATCCAGCCACTGTGCCTATAGGAAGGGGAAGAACTGTGCTGGCCTTTTGCATTTGGCTTGATGCTTTTCCCTAGGAAGCCAGTCAATCAAAGCAGCCCTTCCCACTGGCAAAGCCGGGGAACTCGTGAGAGCTTAGGGTCAAGATATTGAGAGCTGGGTAGGTCTTTATGTGTCTATCTATTGGATTGCCAGAATAAGAAAGGAGCCAAGCATTTATCTGGTTAATTACTCCTTTCATTTTCTACATTATTCCCATTTCAAAATCTGTATGTATACATTTGTGGGTCCTAACAATAGCATGTTTGTGTGATTCCAGCTGACCAAACACCAGGAGTTATTTATAACTACAGATGACCGGGCTGTGCTGCATTTTCATTTATGTAATTTTCCTTAGATCATTCATTGGAAAGTGGTCACACTTTCATGTTTCTCACACGCAGAGGCCCTGTAGGTTAGCACACAGGAGATTAACCTTGGCAGCCCGCGCTGCTGGACTGCCTGAAGAGGAATTCTCGCTGCAGCTGCCTGACCCACCAGCCTGCAGGGGCCGGGGGCTTAGATGGCTGTTCTCAGTGCCACGCCGGGCAGCAGGTGGGGCCAGGGGCTTAGATGGCTGTTCTCAGTGCCACGCCGGGCAGCAGGTGGCTGCAATGGCACTACGGGTGACTTTCAGAAATAAAACGTCGTAAAACTGGTACTGGTTTGTGGTTTTGACCTTTTTCAAGGCTCACTGGCCTTGCTGTGGAATGGTCAACGCCAGAGAAATTCCAAAATGAGCTACTGGGATATGGAGAAATGGCATTAATTAAACAGGATAAATGACCAGAAGGTGAAGCATCTTCTTTTTCGTAAACAGAGCTACAGCATTGCCCATCTATGCTAAGAGAGCAGCACTTCCCACCCACAAAAATGCATTAAATTCAAAACATTTTTAACATTTTTAAAACATTTTCAGATGCTTCTCTCTGAACAAACTTAAATGGGAACAGGCATGAATTATGATGACAGTTGGGACATCAAAGGCTACCTCTTTGAAGCCAATTCTACCTACAATCTTTTCACATTAGAGGCAAGGCTTACAGTAGGTAGAGCAGTTTCTATAGACCTTTCACAAGCTGATAATGCTATCCGAGGCAAATTCACTCAAACAAACATACCGTAACCAAAAAAGACAACTTGCAAAATCTCTTGGTTGTGTCTAGCAAATAGAGCAGTTCACCCCAAGGCTCCTACAAGCTGACTGAAGTTCAGGAGAGACAAGGGACACAAAGGGAACTGCAATGCCCAATGTCTCCTCTTAGGGTTGCATATCACAATTTGGAGCAGCCAGATAAAGACAGCAGCATATTTTACAGTATACACTGTAGGAAATGGGCCTCACAATTAATCCAAGCAGACACATGCCCAGCCAGAGAACATCTACTAAATAAAGCCACAAGACATTTCACTTAAAATAGAGAGTAGTAAGGAATTTGGTGATTAAAAATGCACAATCAAACTGATAGCTGGCAGTAAACAGCACAGAAATGAAGTCATGGAGGTTGCATTCCTTTATCTTAAAGCAGCATAGGCCTTCTTATTTGGTCCATACAAAACACTAGAGAAAAATGTATTCAAATACTCAAAGAAAAAAAGCAGGGGGCTTTGAAATATTAACTAGCTCTGACTAGGCTGTGTCCACTCAACAGAACAGCAATGCTGTCCTCTAGAACAAAAACTTTTCACAGAATCTTCATGGTTGGAAAGGGCCTCTGAGATCACTGAATCCAACCATACACACACAAAAAACCCCTAAAATCTCAGGCACTAGAGCATTCCACTAGAGCACACCCTACTTCCCATCTTTTCCTTTTTATTTGATTTTTTATTTGTGGGAAATATATGCATTTTCTGAAGAGTTCAGAAAAGGGAAGCTGGCTGGTATTGGGAATTCTGATATCACAGCCGGGGAATGCCACACACACACTAGCCAAGTGTTTCCATCCTTCTGTATACATGACTCTTCCCTCAAGCTAATCATTTTCATAACCTTTTGCCCTTTCCATGGCATCATAGCTATTTAGTAATATTTACTTTTTTTCCCATCTTGTAAAATGTGTGACCCCATTGCCGTGCTAGTTTGTGGCTGATCCACACGTAGAACAACTCAAACTCAAACTCAAAGAATAGTTCACACAGAGTCTGTGTTGTGTGACACACTTTCTTCCAAGTACTCAATACCCACAAGTGCTCCTTAACAAAGACATCCAAAGGATTAGGAAGGAAGAGGAGGTACCACAGCATTTTAAAGCTGCTGTCTGGTGCTTTTCGTCTCAGTCACCAGACTCACAATTGAATTTTCTGGAAGAGCTCTTCTCTTTTGAAAACCAGTGCCCTCTGGGCTAATACTGGGAACATGTACTTGGCACCATATCCAACACAGGGTTGTAATTGGCAACCAGTATAGCACTTCTGTTGACCAAACAACCAGCTGAGTTTGTTGCTGAGGCCCTATTCACAATATTGCTATCTATTAAAACTAGACCTTATTGTAACTGCTATATGGTCTAGGCCAGACCATAGACAAGTTCTATGACTTGGGGTCTTCAAAGTCCTATTCTCTTTCTCATGGCCCCTCACAAGAACCATGAACACTAGCTGAAGTGCCAATATTCATCAATTTCATCAACAAGTCAAAGACACTCTTTAGAGAAAAGCAGAAAAGATCCAGTTGCATTTAGAACATAGATGCATAAACATTTAGATGCATAAAGAAGACTGAAGGTACTTTTATCCCAATCCCAAACATAAAATGGCATGTGAATGGTTTGTTTCACCATATGTATTACAAGGGAAGACTGTCCAGAAGAGCTGAATCAATTAATCAATTCAAGTGGCTGCACTTCCAGTAAGAGAAAACTATGTTGACTTCACAAGGTCATCTTTTAGAATATAATGACAATTTAAGAATATAGTTTCTACTTCTTCCCATCCTGGAAAATCTATACTGAAAGAAAAACTGATTTGAAATTTGAACACCTAATTTTTACTGAGTCCAGAACTGTGTCTTTAATAGTACACACTGGACAATGCTTATTTTGCCAGGAAACTCCAAGGGTATAGACCTTCCATATTTCAAATCAGAACAGTAGTGTCACAAACCTGCAAAGCTCCACATGGTGTCATGTGGGTACCTCAGAAGCTTTGTGCATTGCATCTTCTATCCTCTGTGTGGGGTCTTCTGCAATCTCTGCCTCTGAGGATGGTCCTTTGCAGCTCCTACTGCCTCATATAAGGGATCTAGAATACAGAAGCATAGTATGCAAACAGAATAAAGAAGGGTAAAACTCCTGTTATCTCTCTAGTGCATTGGATTTTCAAAAGTGTGAAAACTTTCTAAGAAATCTTATGGACTAAACAAACGTATAGAATGAAGTGTAACATTGACCCTTAGTCCTTCTTTTAACCTTGAAACAGAAATAGTAGAGAAACAGTCGGTTTGGGAAAGCTTACAGTAAGAAATACATTTTTTAAAACGTTTCTAAAGTCTGGACTTAAAGGAATTTCTGCACTCCTTGGTAACCTTGTCTTGGTGCTGAGAGTCTCTTATCTATTAGAGGTAAGTCCTACCATGGCAAAGTAATCATTGGATAGTCACTGATTATGTAGTAAAATCGATGCAAATGTAGTACTTTTCAGGTGAATGAAAGAATGAGAATATAATAAATGAAGAAATGCTATGTCTGAAAGTGATGTATAAACATGGAAATGCTAAAGAGAATATCAGCAGTAGCCAGACACCAGGAAGAGCACAGACTAATTACACAGACTTTAACATACATCCTTCCCTTCCTGTATGGGATCTCAGGTGTTAAAAACGTAATTTTCAGCCAGGGTGCTGGTGCTGCTGTTGGGAATTCAGTTTAGTAGTTCAGCTTTTACAAGTCAGCCCAGCTGTCACAGACCTCCTTCCTGAGAAGCAGGGAGAGAAAAAGAGAGTGGTGGAGAGTAAGTTGTAGAGAATAGGTCCTGCATTCTCCTCCAGGATGCTCACATCGTCTGACACACCACCCGCCACACTGCTGCTAGAGACATCCCTGAGAAGCCCGAAGGAATGCAACAAGTGTCTGGTAAAATACGCAGAGGTCTCTGCAAGATTCAGGCCAAGCACTGAACTTCTGCAACATCGCTGCCCTTTTGTTCATTTGCTTGATAAAAGCTGTAATCATCCCTCTCCAGAGGGTTGCAGCAACACAGAGGCTGTTTAGACTGCCCATCACGTATGGGAAGAGAGGTTTGTGTAGCACCTCTCTCCCAGCTCCAGAAGTTGGAGGGGAAGCCATACAGGACAGCGTTACAAACCTCTTTACTATGCTTGGCCTTGTCTATCCCTCACCCGCCACCAGTACTAACACAGCAGATCTCTTCATGGAAAATCGAGTTCAAAAGCCTCACCACTCTCTCTGCTGACTTCTATGCAGCTGTTAAACTTGTGCTTGATATGTTTATGTTAAGGATTTGCTGTAAACAGGGCTTATTTTGCATAGCTGTCTGAAAATGTCTCCCCCCACCCTCTTTTCAAAAATGGGCAAAAGACCAAATATTTCTGTAAAGCTTTTAAGATCCTATACTCTACAGAAGACCTTAAATCTTCTAAACCCAAATTGAATATTTGCAGAGAAAGCATGCGTTTTTTCAGGGAAAGTGTTATATTGTTAAAAATGATGATTTCAAGAGCATTCAGACGTTTCTTGTCACTAAACTCAACTGAAAATCAAAGAGGGAAATTCTGCATGAATTCTGCAGCTTCCAAATAGGTATAGGCTCATTTAAAGGTTTGCCCAACACAGGCACTATGATGTAAATTTTTAGTAGAAATGAGAATTAGTGATGTAAATTTTTAGTAGAAATGAGAATTAGTAACAGCATTGCACACACTGATGAGTTTGTAATGTAGCTCCAATTTATTTTGGTCTCAGATCCAGCAGGAAAAGAGAAAGAGCTTGTAATTTCTTGATGAAGTAATTTAGTGAATGGGGGGGGGCAAAGAAAGTGATTTCATGACTGGCTTAAAGAATTTATGTGATGGCCATGCAGTTCTTTTAACCCCTGTTACATAATGTGTTCATTTTTTTTATGTCTAATGCTTTAACAGAGTGTGTCACATTGCTAAACCCAAGATGTGAGGAAGACCCAGGGTCTCTGTGACAGAGAATCAGACTGCAAATGAATGAATTCTTTGCTGTTTGGGATGGGGACTGACAGGCACAGGTTTTCCCAAGTTTTTTCACCCTGAACTACACTAAGTGCAGCATTTTCCGGCAGCCAATGCACGATCACAGCAACACTCCCACTGGGCAGTACGGAAGGACCCCAGAGACAAGGTGGGGACTGGTTTGGGGTGGGCTCAGCACAGCACTGATGTGTCTTGCTGTAGGCAATCAAGAAACCCAGTGAAGAGGGCCACATGCAGAGCTCAGTCAGACCACCTATAAGGGTGCTAGATCACCTTGAGAAAGTGCCACTGGATAATCCAAGGCCACGGGTGGCTGGAATCTCAGTTTGAATCTACCCAATGATGTCATTAGGAATATTCACCTCCAGCATTGGTGATTCTGGCTTTCTTTAACTGCAAGACCTGCAGAAACATTTAACAGCCTTTTTGACATTTCTGGCCCATGGTTACAGCACTTAGTCTGAAAGAAAACTGACCTTTTCTTCATACAGATTCCATTCAGAAGGCCTTGATTTTCAGGTGTTGAAAATTATAAGTGAAACACTGACACGGGTTGCCCAGAGAGGTGGTAGATGCCCCACCCCTGGACGGGGCTCCAAGAAACCTGATCTAGTTGAAAATGTCCTGGCTTATTGCGGGGGGGCTGGACTAGATGACCTTTAAAGGTCCCTTCCAACCCAGACTAAGTTGAAAATCGGGGACCAGAAGTAATCCAGTGTTATTACCTCTCTTCAAAGACCACGTTTATCTTTTAGGCAGGAAAAAGTGAAGCATAAGACATCAGTGAACCAAGCCCCTTTACCTCTCAGAGAAGATTACATGGGAATTCAAATGTCCTGGTACAATGCACAGATTCCTGAGTTCACATGAACAGCAGCAAAAGAGGAATATTGCTCCATATCCTGTAGAGAGGAAATGAAAGGTATCAGGAAGGGAAGAATGTGCTGTGTGGTGCGAAAATGCTGTTTTGATTCCTGATGCTAAACATCTGCCATATTTTTGTGCAGAATCACTTGACTTAGTGAGAGAATAGCATCTTCAGGATTGTGCAAAGCCTGTTCCAGACTCGAGCTGTCTGAATTGGCAGCTGTGGGAACACCCACAGGAAGCATGGGACCCTGGAAGAAAAAGTGTAGGAGTACATCCTGTGGGGATAGATAAAAGTCAGAGCCGGGCTATGGGAACCTCTTCAGAACAAACATGCAAATACAGTTTCGCAAGTCAAAGTCCCAACTGTTTGTTTAGGGATTTTTTTGTTATTTGTTGCTTTTATTTGGCTTTCACAGAACAGAAACAGAAAAAGGATCTGAGAAAAAGAGATGAATGAAATGCAAACCTTAGATGTTTTCTTTATTGTTTGGTGGAAGCTCATGTGCTTCATATGCAGTGCCACAGCTGGCTTTTTTGCCTTGCAATAAAAAAATGCCATAACATACCTATTTCTGCTCCACGGAGTTTGATTGTCTCCACACAGCTGATAAGAACAGTGCTAGAGCAGAGCTGCCCCTGATTTCTTCACAGTCCCTGTTTCATGGACAAACACCTCCTCTCATCCATATGAAACCTTATAAGTACCTGCTATAAAACTGACTGTGAGGAAGACTAACAATGGGAAAGAATTTCATCCACGTACTAATTATTAAGTGCTACCAGTCACTGAAATCAAGCAGAAATTGGTGTCATACAAACAGATGGCTTCCCATTAATACCGACAGGTGACTGAGAGACCTTCTGCCGCAAGAACACATGATCTCTTGTACTTCCCTCAGCATGGTAATGTGCTCATCCGTCTTCTTACCTTTATATGACCTGCTGAATAAAGCTAGATGAATTTATTTTTATCTTACCTGGATGACATTTTCATTTAGTATTCCTGCCTGATATTTTTCTCAGCCTTTCAGTCAACTTTCTGTTATTTGTACAAATTATCTCCTGCAAAATGGAAGCCCACAGATTGATTACACATTGTGTCAATTATTGTCTCCTTTTGTGACTGAACATTCCTAATTTCTATATCACTGGGAAGGCTGAAAAGGAGTTTTAAGTTGGCTTTCTGCCTACTACCTATTATTTCTTGTGTGACACACGCTCTTGTTCTTTTTACTTTCCTCAATAAATAATCCTAATCTTTTCTATTTCTTCCTACAAGGAATATGTTCTTTGTAGTTCTCTGATATTTTCACTACCTGCCTGGGGTTTGTTTCTACTTCTGTGCCAGTCTTTCTTCAGATGGAGTTACTGAAAATAAATGCAATAATCAAAATGAGGACATGGCATCTTAGATGCAAGACGTAACATTCTCTGTGAGACTGTCCACCCACTCCTAATGTGCAGTCTAATAAGTCATTTCTTCTGTCACATACCCAGAACTGACATTCACTCAGTTGTCCATGATGACTCCTACGTCGTCTTCTTTCCCAGGAGGTTACTACTACATTCAGAATCCATTCATATGAAAGAATAATTTAAAGTGTGTGTCCATGTCCTTCTGTTGTTAGTTTCTTTTAAAAAAAAAACATAAAATAAAAAAAAGGAAGAAAGAAAGAAAGAAACAAATAAACCACCAGCTCAGTAGAAGTTTAAAGAAGTAAACATTTTACAAGTTATCATGCAGTGTGGAGAATTGGTGACCATCTCTCAAAGCGCCTTTTGATTCCCCAAATGCTGATGGGAAATATTCTGGAGGCACAAATAGACTGCAGATGTTGGAGAATAGATCTTAGAATTCTGCTGAACATATTACCCTACTGGGAGGCTGTTTCGAGTCTCCGGGGACATTCCTTTGAGAGCCCAGCTGATTGTCTCATATTGAAACAACATGTCCGAGATACATTCCAAGTAAAAGAAAATAGAACAGGGGTACTCTGACCAAATATAAATCATGGGGCTAAAGGGCAGTTTATCTTCCTTCTTTCTACCATTCCTTCTCTCCCCCAATGAATACTCCCCCCAGGGAAACAGACCACTGGGTAAATGACTGCCAAACATGATGACTCAGACATTAGGCACTGTCCCCAAGTGCTTCACAGATGGTGTCTGGATGGGAAACCCAGAGCTTTCGGCACCATAAGCCTTGCTACTCCTTTTTTTTTTTTTTGTCTATTTTTTCAAATTCACTGCCACATTACTTCTGATCTCATGTCAAGCCCTTACAGCACTGCTGCCCCCCACAATGAATTCTGATCCTGACCTTATAACAACCAATGTCATTGGCACATAAAAAAGATAGGAGAGAAATCCTAGCAGACCTAGGGGAGTGGGAAAAACAAAGCTAAACCAAACACATTGCTTAAAAGATTATCTTGTGTCTAATTGGGAAAAAAAAAAGTTACTAGCATACATTTAAAAGGAAAAGAGTGTGCTGTAAAAGGCGTACTGTGAAGTACAGTACATTAGCACAATTGCATAATAGTAGGTGCTATGAAAGAAAATGTTCTCTACAGTTTTTATTGGTCTCCTTCTTTTCGTGGAATCCTGTTTCTTTCAGTAAAATCCTGTTCCTTTCAGTTTGCTTGATGTTCCCCAAAGCTAGCACATCTTGGGATGCACATCTGGACATGGGCAAGCCTGAAAGCAATGGCATATTTTCTGTGCTTCTCCAGTACCGCATGTTCACACTAGACACTGGAAAAGTCCTCTGTGAAACAAACCTAGCCATTCTTCCTCCCACAAAGAGAAGCTCAAGAAAAGCCCTATAAAGGCCTGCAGATTATGGACAATGAATCAAGCTATCAGGACCATAAACAAAACTCAGCATGGGAAATGTGAAGTAGCCCTTCCTCTCTCTCTCCCTCTCGTACACACTCACACACACAAATCCAGCTGCAAAGGACAAAAAAGGAGGAATTGCACATTGAGAAGAACCAGGTCCAGCACACGTTTTTTTTCTTCCTCTTCTTCCTCGCTCTTTTTTTTTTTGTTAAAGTTTTACCACCACTATCATCCATAAGAAACAGAAGCAAATTGTTTACTCCCACTGGAGAGGAGAAATAACTAGGGGTTTTTTAGGGGTTTCATTATCTTTCAAAGGTTACGTAGCCATTCATTGAACTTCTCCAATTTACACAAATTCACCTGAGTAATAATCCCATTTAAATCAATGGAGTTAAAATTTGAGTGTGTGTATACAAGAGAGAAAATTCAGACATTTTGCTTCCAGATTCAAAGTAAAAGGTCCCAGAATTAAAACCATCAACTCTTAGATCAGCCGATTTCCCTGTTATTCAGGAAGGAGCCTCTGATAAAAGTCGATAGCACTACGCAGAGCCAATCTCACCAAGCCCAGGGCTTGATGAGCTGCATGAACTCTTGCAGCACTCTGCCTGGTGGACCAAGCCAGGGTTACAGACACTGCCCACCTCAGGGTTCCTCACTTGGAGACAGTCACTTTGATGGGGTGCTTCAGACTCATTACACCTGGAAAGACACATTTCTTAATAGCCAGTGGGTGAACCGCTACAGAACCAACGGTGTAATTCAGCAGAAAACTAGCCAGGTTTCTAAAATGTGCCTGGCAGGCACTTTTCAAGCCCTGCCTGGTTTTGGAAAGAACTTTGTCAAAATTGGACCTTCTCCACAAAGTGCTTTGATGTTGATGAATCGGTAAATTCCAACGAAAACTTGTTTAGTCAGAATTTTTCTGACCGACTCTATTTCCTCCTTCTGCCAAGCCTATTTACTAATTTTCAAACTTTCTGTGTGGCTCCAGGCAAAGGTTTTCTGCCAGGACCAACACGGCTGAAGACCCCCATGCTCAGGACACAGCTGAACACACTCACCCACTGGGGTCCTCCCCTATCACATCCCCACAGGAGAGCAGCTCCATGCAGCAGCACAGCTCTCCACCTCTCTCTGCACCCATAGCACAGATCCAGCCAGACCTGTGTAGCTCAGGAGGCTTTGCAATGGTGATTAAAGTACCATTACCCCCATTTCACAGCCAGAGAAGCTGAAGCATAGAGAAATAACCAGTTAGGAAGTGCCACAGCTGGTAATGTGTGCTTGCAGCCCAGAAATCCCACCACATCCTGGGCTGCATCAAAAGAAGTGTGGCCAGCAGGGTAAGGGAGGTGATTCTACCACTCTACTTTGCTCTCTTGAGACTTCACCTGGAGTACTGCATCCAGCTTTGGAGTCCTTAGCACAGGAAGGACATGGACCTATTGGAACAGGTCCAGAGGAGGGACATGAAGATAATCAGAGGGCCGGAGCGCCTCTCCTATGAAGACAGGCTGAGAGAGTTGGGGTTGTTCAGCCTGGAAAAGAGAAGGCCCCAGGGAGACCTTATAAAAGCCTCCTAGTACCTGAAGAGAGCCCACAGGGAAGTTGGGCAGGGACTCTTTATCAGGAAGTGTCACAAAGGGATGAGGGGTAATGGTTTTAAATTGAAAGAGGAGAGATTTAGATTAGATATCTGGAAGAAATTCTTAACCGTGTGGGTGGTAAGATGCTGGAACAGGTTGCCCAGAGAAGTTGTGGATCTATGGGAGTGTTCAAGGCCAGGCTGGATGGAGCTTTGGGCAACCTGCTCTAGTGGGAGGAGTCCCNTAGGGGGAGGAGGCCCCTGCCATGGCAGGGGGGTTGGAACTAGGTGATCTTTAAAGTCCCTTCCAACCCAAACCATTCTACGATTCTATGAAATACAAATATAGGCTAAGATGAACAGAAATTGAGAACACCAAGAGAGTGATAGATGCACTGTGAACGTAAAGCTAGTCTGAATTTGATCTTTGACAAGATGCTATCTGATGAGGTAAAACCAAAGCTCTGAGTCTTGATAAGTAAGCCAGGAGGGTCTGTCACAGCTAAGAGACTAGGAACTCTGGGATGCCCCCAGAGTCCTTAGAATCTGGAAAAGCTACTCAAAGTAGAACTGACAGTGTCATTGATTTCACTGAGCCATTGATTTCTCTATAATCCTAAGAAACTCCAGTTTTATGAGAAATGTCAAAAAACGTTGCTTTGGCCTGATTCAGACATAGCGCTTCTGGATTTTCATCTTCACCTTTTCATTCGATGACCATGTACTCCCTGACCAGCACATTTTCCAATAGAGGGCCAGCAGAAATTGCAGGCAGGCCTGAAAACAATTGGTATTCTCAAGTTCGTTACAAGGTTTTAAACTAAAAGAGGGGAGATTTAGATTAGATATGGTGAGGGTGGTGAGACACTGGAACAGGTTGCCCCGAAAAGCTGTGGATGCCCCATCCCTGGAGATGTTCAAGGCCAGGCTGGAGGGGGCTTTGAGCAACCTGCTCTAGTGGGAGGTGTCCCTGCCCATGGTAGGGGAGTTGAAACTCCACGATCTTTAAGGTTTCTTCCAACCCAAACTATTCTATGATTCTACGATTGATTCTATGATTAAAAATGGGCTCCCACTCCTACTGCCTGGCCCCGTACAGGGGCTAACAGTTGGTAACATCTATTCACACGCTGAGATTCGCAGCTGCTGCTCTGAACTTGAGCCCAGCGTGGACGTGGGTGAGCCTGCGCATAAAGCGGGGCGGGCGGCTGGGAGAGAGAAGGCCAAGATTATATTAAACCGTCTCCATCCCGGGCTTGCAAAAACAATGCATCGCGCTGAGACGAGGTGTTATTGTCTGCTTTTAAGTGTACCCTCCCTTTCAAGTTTTTCTTTCTTAATAAAGTATCTGAGGTCATGCTATTGTCATTAGAGCTTGGCGGGTGCTCAGCAGCTGTCACCGTGGCAGCAGGAGTGTGCCTGGTGCCAGTCCCCTTTGTCACGCCAGCCGCAGCAATGTAAGGAGAAGGGCCTTGCAGGATGCAGGACAATACTGGGAAGGAAAAGGAGGGAATCCTCGACCTTGGGCCAGGGCCTGGTGGCAGACTATTGAACCCTGTGCGTCTCGACAAACCACAAGGAGTAAAAAATTCTTGGAAGCTGCAAAGGTTGCAAGTGAAAACAAAAGATTCTATCGTGTAGGAAATAGAACAAAACGCAGAGAAATTTGTTTTGTTTTCCGAGATAAAATAAGCAAATAGCACTCTGCTAGGGTCAGGAGCGCTGTGCCCTGCATGTAGCCCTCTCACGGTGGGGAGGAGGGCAGAAAAGCTGGAGTGAATCTGGAAGCAGGTAGGACAGTGCTTTCCAAACCTTGCACTGTGGGCAAGGGGACTCCCTCGCCAAAATAAAGACAGTGACGCTCTCTAGTAGAATCTAAGACATAAAATCATCTACCTAAAAAAATCCCCTGATGACATAATATAACCAAATAATTGTCTTTTGAGTCCATAGCAGAGGCAACTGAATCACAGCTGCTGAGCTTTGCTGGTTGGGCCATCGGAAAAGCCCAGTGCATGACAACTGGCACCGGTTTCCTTACACTTCAGTTAAAACAAGAATAAAGCCTGTACCCCTAAGTGGCTGCAGGAACAGACACTGAGGATGGTGTTATTGGTCCCTGTAGACTTGTTAACTTAATAAATGTCCCACAGTTGACATGGTAGTGTATCTTGTCCCCATTTTTTATTTGTGGTTATATCAGCAACACCCAGAAAGGGGCATAGCTCCTTGACTAGGAGCTGCTTAGCTATTTCTTTCCTTCTTACTTCTCATCTGAAGATCCACTCCAGAAATACCAGCAATTGCTAACCCACACCTAGTAATCAGCCTCTTCTGCACCAGAGATCCGAGTGTACTCTCTGTGCACAACTTTCACAACTTTGTGGGTGTTCCTGTAGGACAGGAAGAGAAGAAATAAATCACATCCCAGTGGAATCGCCGGTGGAGCTGTGAGCTGGTGGGATGCTACCCAGGCTGCAATTTGGCTTGGATGCCTAGGCCAGCACCCCTGTATTTTGAAAAATACCATGGCGCTTTGAATGACCACAAGTGGCCAGAACCTCAGCTTTATTCCTTATCCAAAAGAAAAATACCTTTTGGAGCAGAAAAGCCCTGCAGCGAGTGAGCAGGACTCACAGTGCCACCTGCTGAAGCACCAGGGCTGCTTGGGATGGCAGCAGACATCCCTCTTAGAGGACAGGGAAGACCTGGCTCCATGGTCATTGCAGTCAGCCTGATATTAGCACCACTTTGTCCTGCCCAATTTCCTAATGTGTAAAAAACTACCCTTGGAAAAAATAAAAAAGAACCCTGGCAGATGGTGGGGTGGGGGGGCACAGGATGCTGTGGGCACTGCGGGAAGGCATCAAGGGATAGGGTTTTGTGACGTGAGAAAGATGCTCGCCTTTCAGCAAAGCTTTGGGTCACAGCACTCTCTGTGCCAGCAGCCAGGCTGGTTATTACCCTGTGACAATACAACTTGTCCTTTTTCCTTCTCAGTAATTTCACAGTTTCCAGTCCCTGCTGGAGTCCTTTGCTCCCCTCCTCTCCACACTCTAGTTTGTGAATCCATTGAAAAAATATTCTGGTAAAGCTCCCTCATACTTAAAATGGAGCAGTAAATTGCAACAAAGGATGCATCTTTTAACCAGCTCCTTTTGCCTTTTTCTCATCCTCTCCCTTGTCAGTGTGGGACTGCCAATAGCTAAGACCTGAAAAAAAAGAGTTCCCCTGCTCCCAAGAGTGCTTTGTAGTCAGTCACCAGATCCTAGAATAGTCCTGGGCAGGGCTACCAAGATGATGAAGGGAGTGGTGCATCTCCCATATGAGGAAAGGCTGAGGGAGCTGGGTCTCTTGAGCTTGGAGAAGAGGAGACTGAGGGGTGACCTTATTAATGTTTATAAATATGGAAAGGGTGAGTGTCAGGAGGATGGAGCCAGGCTCTTCTCAGTGACATCCAATGACAGGACAAGGGGTAATGGATGCAAGCTGGAACAGAGGAGATTCCAGTCAAATATGAGAAAAAACTTCTTTATGGTGAGGGTGACTGAGCACTGGCAGGGGCTGCCCAGGGAGGTTGTGGAGTCTCCTTCTCTGGAGACATTCAAAACTCGCCTGGACGCGTTCCTGAGTGATCTGATCTAGGTGTTCCTGCTCCAGCAGGGGGATTGGACTAGATGAGCTTTCAAGGTCCCTTCCAATCCCTGATATTCTGTGATTCTGTGATCAGCACTAGGACCAACCCATCTATTCCCTAGCAGCAGGTGCATTATTCCCCTGAGCCACATCCATCATAACAGCCCTCATGTAGACTGTCCCTCTCTGGTAAGATACCACTATCTGAAATGACAGAAAACATCTGAAGAAGGGGAGAGTGTCCCTGATGCATCCAATAACAGAGAGGAATGACGCCGGGATGTGAACAAACAAGGCTGGTTGTGTCTAGGCCCAGGTATTGTAAGCCTTTGGAGAGAGCACGATAAAACCTCAAAAATGAACCAAGAAAGTAAACATTCAGTATTTTCCCTGTGAGGATATGCCAGTGGAATGGACAATCTACAGAACAGACTGGTGCAGGGGAAGGGGGGGGAAGAGGGGGTGTCCAGTTGGTGGGCAACAGAGACTGAAGTGACTTGGGGAATGTGTGTGGCATGTATTTTTCCGGGCATGCCAACAGCAAAGAGGTTCCCATGGTACTCACAAATCAGCCGTCCTCTCCCTTGTACCCTGGTTAACCTTATTTATGCTTGCTATCTTTTCCACTTCTTGTTACTTTACTAGTAATAAAAAAAGAGGGGAAAAAATCATTTTCTCAACTGCTCATAAACTCTTGTACAACCTTTCTGTGGAGAAGAAACAGAAGGGGGAAGGGACGAGCAAATGTGGCATTGGCTCTGTGACTGTGGTTTTTGTTTCCATAAACCTTAGAGCACAAGAATGCATGAGATATTTACACAAATCTTTCCACAATTCCTGTGGCCTTTGGGAGCATTGCATTTGCATGACTTCACCACTGTGGCTGGTTTGTGCTTTCTCAGCAGCATTGCCTGCAACAGGGAGCAATCCTGGCCATTCCCAGTAGTTCTCCCTCTCCCACCCTCAGATACGATCACACCAGTGCATATTTAACACAAGCTATGTTAATGCAGGAGTTCCTGTCCTGCTCATTGTCCAGTTTCCCAGGGATGGTGCAGGAAGTTTCCCAACTTGTCTTGCAATTACAAAAAGAGAGAAATGTTATACTCAGAGAAAGTTTTGGTCATTAAGATCTTGAGGGAAATATCAAGGGATATGAGAGGGAGGAGAATGCTTCTGAAAGGTTACTGGAGCAAGTTAGTCAAATACAAAACATAGCCCAGGTATTGCATCAACAACTCACCTTACACCTACTGGTCCTGCATCCCAGGATGGTGAGAAGCCGAGTGCCATTCGGATAGTGTCTCCAAGTGAATAAAATCTTGGCTACTGGGGCTCCATCCTCTGCTGCCCAAATTGGAAACTTCCAGCAATCGCTTTGGTCTGCCTATACCGCATTTTCTCAACCTAATAAAGAGCTGTTGCTCAACGTTTGCAAAACACTTTGAGTCAGTGCACAAAAAGTGCTGTGTTAAGGCTGGGGCTTTTGGGTTTTTTTCACTGAATGGGAATATCAGGTCACTCAATGGACAGGCTGGCAGTTGGGGAAACAAAGACACGACGTCTACAAGGCAAGGCAGTCTTGCCCATTCTCACTATTGCAGCTGGGACGATTTGACTGTGGCAGCCCCGGCTTCTCCAGTGCTAGTAGAGGTCTTTAAAAGGGAGATTGCATCCTGTGTGCTGAAGGATATGAAGAGGGGGAGGCTACAGAAGGAGGCCGCGATGCCCAGGTCTCAGGACTGTTGCTGTGGACTTCATCAGGTCAGCCAGGTTGCTTGAAACCATGTTCAAAGCTGGGCTGCATCTCTCCTCCTCCTCCCTCTGGCTGAGCCTGCGGGAGACCCAGCCCAGAGGCAGAACTAAGAGCAGATTGATTTGAAGGAGTTTAACACTTGATAGCAGAGCCAGTGTGCAATGACATAAGGCAGAAGCATAACCACAGACGGCTTGTAAAAATTCAGCTTTGTCCCTCACAAGCGAATCCATAATTAAAACTACAACTATAGTCCATTGTACTGATCCAGCAGGAGGACTCGCTCCCGCTACCACTTGAGTCAGCAAGTTTCCCTATTTACAGTAATCCTTTACTTTGTCTTTCTTTCATTATTATTAAAACAATTTTAAACTCTTTAATGTCAGCCAAATGGTGTTTCAAATTATATTTTCCAGGAAAAAAAAAAAAAAGAAGACAGTTGAGTGTTCAGGGGGGACCACTTAGTTATGTTATAGTTCAGCCTGAGACACTCTGGTGACTCTTAGAAGTGTTGAAATTACAGGTTCATGACGTACACAGTGTTGAAACCCCATGTTACTGCAACACTTGGTCCAACACGAACTTGCAATTTCAACACTTCCTAGGTCTTTTGTAAAACCCCATAACTGACCAGAACAAATGTAAATTCCCAAAAAAGTCTAAAGCAATGGGCTGTATAATAGCACAGAATGGAAAACCCACTTCACTTCTAGCACTGCTGCTCCTACACAGGATAATCACTCTCAAAGTATGTTTAATATGTAAAAAAACCTGACATCCAGCATTAGCTACTTTCACAGCAAGACACTGATCTCAAGGCACAACTAGTCTGATCCGGTATGGTAAATATTCTGTATTCTTCCAACTTGTTAACTTTTTCCTTGGTACCACAAAAAAAATGCAACAGGAAAGTACCTGCCTCAGCCCAAGCAAAGGGTATCCATCAGCAGCCTCCAAAATGTGCTGTCCTGGAGCTTAGCAGAGACCATAATAACAAAACGTTAAACACAGGGATAAAACCTTCTCAACCAAAGGGAAGCTGCAATTTAAAAACACAGCAAAATTTGATATTTAAAAATACACCATGGCATTATTTCAAAATACCATTTGTTATACAAGCAGGAGGCAGCGGAGCAGGCAGGCTCACGGCTCACACCGTGTTTGTTTTGAAGACGAGGAGAGTACAGGATTTGTGCTCGACCTCTTCACAGGTTACACTTAGCTCATTCGGTTTCACTTACAAAAGAAACGAGTTTTCACTCAGGGGAGCTGCTGAGGAACAGCTTTATGTCCCGGCTCCTGTATCAGTTTGGATGAGGAGACTCCTCCACCTGAAGCCAGCAGAGATGCAGCCACCCAGAGCGCTTGGCCAGACAGGGGACATCTGGGTTCCTGCCCCTACGAGCAGACAGGGGATGGTCCACGTGTGTCACTGCTCAGGAATGGGGAAAAGGACAGAATAAAACAAACCCTCAGGCTGAGAGACAGACCTTGGAAGCCGGGTCTCACACTGGGGTTAAGTGGGACTGGTGGGACTTTGGCCTGCTGGAGGAGTCCCAGTGACAGCACATACCCTCTCCAGCACTTCCACAAAGCACCCTCCAATAATGGAGGTGAAATGGGAGTTTTATACATTTTCCTTTTGTTTATCTGGCTCTGTTCTGAATATTTAACACTGATTGTAGTACTTGGGCAGCTGGGAAGGGGTAAACCAGAATAAACATGTTGTGTGTGTGTTGGGCTGTAAATATGTAGCCCCCTACATACCAGCTTGGGTTTCTCTGCATCAATCAAAGCTGGAATAACAGCAGAAACAGCAGTTTTGGTGTTAGACACAGCTACAGCTCTCATTTATTTTTGGAGAACATAATTTCTTAAGATAGCAGCGAGCTTACTTGCAAAATCATGATAAATTGTAGTAGTCTCTCTTCGCTGTGACTTCTTACAGAAGCTGCTTTTTTTTGGACCGTTGCAGTGTGCCTCATACTAGGAAGAAGGTACTTAGGATAGGATTTATTTGTAGCTGTGAGCCAAAATACATATTGCCTTAGACGAGAGTCAGTATTATCACAAAGAACCATGCTGACCGGGGTTTAATGAAATTGGACCTGGGTGTCAGATTTTAGCTTGGTAAAGTTAGCAGCTGGGATGAATTGGGCCAGAAATGTGCTGTGTAACAGGATTGCACTGGAATCCTTGTGCAAAAAAAGAAAAAAAAAACAAAAAAACTATGTGGAATATGTCACGCTCACAGTTGACAGTGTAGCTGCAACACCAAACATTAAATAAATAAATTCCATACGTAACACGGGCACGGAAAAACTTCTTCAGGAAAGCGCCTCGGAGCTGCACAGCCTCGCGTCTATAAATCTCCATTAAATCAGTTTGAGTGGGGCGAGTGTTAGAGACAGAGCTGCCAGAAATAGCTCTTTTCCTGCAAGATGTAGAAAAGATTACAGAAAGGAGTTGAGGCGGAGGAGGCGGGGGAGCCGTGAAAGGCATCTCATAAAAGTCCCATTTGTTGGAAGGCTGCAGGAAGTGGAGGCAGCTTTGGCACACGTGTCCATGGTGCTAAATTAACTGTTAACACAAATAATCAAAGTGCAAGGCCCATCAAGCCGCTGGCGCCAGTGAAATGAGGGAGCGGGCAGGTCAGCGCTGCCTCCGGAGCGAGCGGGCGAGCAGGTGGAGACCAAGCAGGGACCCGACAGGATGGAAGTGCTTACAGAACACACTGACCCACTGACAGAGGAAAACACCGCCGCACTCCTGCTTTCCACCTATTGTGTGCCGACACTCTTCGGGGGGTATTCTGATTTTGCATTTATTTATTGTATTTTAGGGTGGGTTTTTTTTTTTCCCTATTCTATTTGTTTTCTCTTCTTCTTTTCTTTTTAAAGCCAGTCCCTGCAGTTGAGAGGTTGGACACCCCAGGGTAAGCTGCAATACAGCTCTACCTTTATCTGGCAGCAGCCATGGAGGAACAGCTGAGCAGGACAAACCAAGGGTTACCAAGCACAAAAGCACCAGTTGCCCTCCAGCACTACCTTTCGGAAGAAAAAGCACCGCTCTTTAGACAGAGAGGCTGAAAAGCAGTATGGGCAGGGGTATTTCTACCCTCCCTTTTGAAGGGTCCCCAGCCCCACTCTGTAGCATAGACATGATGTAGGCACTTGGGATAGGTACCAAGAGAAGGAAGCCACCCCAGCAGTGAAGCACATAAACCCACTGCAGCCCACACCACTCTGTGCAAAGTGGAGGCCAACAGGGTGGTGGTCCTCACCCCCTCTGAGTAGGATTAGGCTTGTAAGGAGGCAGGACTGCTCCTACAATCAAATTTTGACATGCTGAGGTTCACTGAAAGTCTCAAATGATCTCATTGTATTGTGCTGTGGAAGCAGAAATCACTGCAGCTATCACCCTGCTCTGCTCCTGGTGAGACAGCTCAGTGGAAAGGCTGCCTGGTGAGCAGCTTCCACCACACCAAAATAGTTGGAGCCTTGTGCTGGATTCACTGCCTGCTTTGCTCCCCTGCCTGACACAAGACATCTGTAAACCCACTTTACCTGCCCAGTAAAGCCTGGTTTATAATTACTTTGCATGACCAAAGCACCACAAAGCAATCACAGTGCGACAGTGAATCAGACCCTGGAATTACTGGGATCTTTCACCTCCTTGCCCAGGTACAATACCTACAGCTAGATGCTCTAATAAATCAGAGGTATATCGTATATGTGTACATACATATTTATTAACCCACACTTTGGTTTGGTTTGGCTTTTGTTGGATATACGTGTATCTCCATGGATAGAGCTGCAGGCACATACACTCACTAAAAAAACCACTTGCTGTTGTAAGGTGTTACAAGAGAGAGCTTTTATGGTTGCTTAGCATAAAAAATTCTCCTGAAAACAAAACCCAGAAATTAGCATTCATTCTCAAATTACTTATAATTTACAATTCTTATATAATGAGTAATATGATACAAAAATCTATTGTTTCAGTGAGGAGGCACATCTTCAGAGCATAAACCTTAATTATGCCTTTAATGCAGAACTGAAAGCATGAAAATCTCATGTATCTTTAAGAAATTCTCAAATTTAACTGAGCCAATAGATAGCAAAATGCTCAACAGATGTATAATCTTATCATAGGGTATAATGGAGAAGTTACTAATAAGTAAAATGACAAACACAATCGTCATTAAGTGGGGAAGTAACATTCACACATCTAGAAACAATGTTTTAGGAAGGTTTAAATTTATAGAAATGATCTTTCCCATGTTCCATAGGGTCACGCTGACATCTATCAGACATGAAGTCTGTGGTAGATACAAAGATATATCACAGTTCTAACAGTATTTTAGACCAGTTCCTTTAATACAGGAGATCATCCTTAGCTACTTTTGTAAACTTTAACTAAACCATAGCCAGCTGAGTGATGTGTACAAAGAATACTCAGGAAATTTAGCAGAAGACATCTGATGTGATCCAAGGAGCAGATATAAAGATAATTTGCTCATAAGTCAGTTTGATTTATGTAGACTTCTACAGGACAGGAGAATGTAAGATCTTTCAGGAAAAGGAATGGGGAAAGAGACAGAGAGAGAAAAACAGACAGAAAAAGAAAGAGAGAGAGAAAATAATCCTGTCATAGGCCAAAATTACTCATTATTACCCTTTGCCCCCCTCTTGATAAGGGTTAAGCTAACTTAAGTGAAACCTTCCATGTGTAAAAGTCAACTTGACACAGACAGGAGTTTTCTGCAAGGGGAGTGGGCAAAGTGACAAAAACCTGAGAGCTGTGACTTACATCAGAGGTTGGGTGGCCCCTGTTGTATGCAGTGCCACCAGGTCTACCTCTGTGGGCACACTGGTCCTCTCTGAAAGATGCCCTTGTATGTGAGTGGGTGGGTGGCTGGGTGAGTGCATACATGTCTCAGAGACAGCAGGTGCTACCACAGGTCCCAGATCAATGAGAAAGTTATAATTCCTCTGAAAAATGGAATCCTAGCACTTTCTGAGTAGGCAGGAAAAGTAATTGCAAATTTTGAAGAGCAGAGAATCTTTTTTAATTGAGTAAGAAAATTAAAAGAAAAGCCCATTAAACAAAATGTGCATGATTAAGAGCCCCTTTTCTGACTCTAAGCCAAGTTAGAGAACGAATGTCATTGTTACAGTTTGATAAAAACTATTGAAGACACCAAGAAACCAAGTCAGAAAAACAAAGTTCCAGACATATAAAGATGAGATCGCTCCAAACACATCAAGTTTGAGTAAGAGCTAACCTGGCTCCTGTCCTACAACTCATAAATCTGGTCAAAATTTGTTATTAGAGTTTTCAGAGTATATTATAGTTAGCAGTAGCTGTGTGATGTTTAACATAGCCCGTGAAATGGCCATCCCTTTACCAATACACCCATGTGTAAAGAGACTACAGACTTGGGCCTGGTGTTCCCTGGACCCAAACCCTGGGATAGGGCTCTCCACAGCACAGCACTTGTCTGAATTCAGTGCCTCCTGCTGCTTGTGGGACCTGCTGAAGCCTGTCATTGCTTTGTTTTGGCCTGGGTTTTCTTCCAAAGAATGCTCTGGCATGAGAAGAGCAGTCCAACAAGAATTCGGGACATAATGGAGCCGAACTCCTGTGAGAAGAGATGGGTATGGGGCAAGTAGATTTCCTGTGAAGTGATGTAACATACATTACTGTGACCCCACTGCTGATTTACACTGGTGTGATACAAGAATGGCCCCCATACACCCTCCTTTACATATTTATATTTCTGAATTGTATGTCCTTTCAACTGTCAAGGAGGAATTTCTCCTCCCTACTGCTCAAAGCAAAGACAACACCACCCTCACTTCTGTGTGAGACAGGGGGAACAAAAATTCCTGCTTCTTTTTACAAGGTCCTTAGACAAAATAACTCAGGAGACTGCTGCAGATCCAGACTGGGAAGGAAACCAATCACTCCTTAACACATGGGAAAGAATGTCTCCTAGCTTGAAAGAATAAAGGTCAGATAAAAGGGGAAAGTGATCCTGGACCCATTTGAAAAGCCGTAGCCTGGGGTTCAGAGGTTTTTTAGTTAACTAACATCTAAACATCAGGAACCCTCCACCAACATCTGTACATGGAAATCACAGAAATTCTCATTCCACCCATTTTTTTGTGTTCTTAGTATGATTCAAAATATCCAGAATAGGAAATATCACTGCAGCAAGACATCCAAAACTGTAACAAACAAGGAAGAAAGAAGCGGTAAGGGTTTACCAGAGACAAAGTGAGTGGGAAGACATAAACGAAGTATTTGGGGTGTTTTCTGGGCAGAAGTATGTTCTTCCCAATCCCCGTTGCTTGTTTAAATCATTTCTGTGTACCTTTTGTAAGTTCAGTTCTAAACTCTCAGGAACCCAGAGTTGTAACTGGAGAACATCCAGTGTAATGTGGCCAGTATGTTTGGGAACAATCTTTGATTTGGCCTTTATCTTCTTCACAAGTAAAGAATACCTAGTCTTGCAAGAAGAGAGTCACTAGTCCCATAGGACACCAACATCGTGTAATGTCCATCCCTAATGAAAGCTCTTACATATGACCACTAACAATCAGGTTCCTGAAGCACAGGGGTACACAGACTGCAGAATCAGTTAGCACAATTTGGGATGGAGACCACCTGCCTACACGGTCTCCCAAGTCCAAAGGAAAAAAAAAAAGCAGTGGTTTTCTGCTGCTTATTGCTGTGCTTAATTTCCTTCAGTCATTTCCCAGACAGTATCAGTGAAGCATCTTCCTCTACAGGGTACTACAAGACCAGTGGCCTCCCATAAACCACATATGTTAAAATTGGAAGTTCTCAGATTTACATTAAATCCTTCCACCCAATTCATCCAATCAAATGTCAGTTCATACCACATCCCATCTAATGCAAAGAGATTTCCAGATCTATTTTCAAGCAAATTTTTGCCACCCTCCTTCTGACACACCATCGTGTACCGTCATTAGCTCAGACCTTACAAGCAGCAGTCACATTAATACTGGGCAGCACCAAAGCAAACTATGCCTGTGTCCGTCCCCCACCCACAGGAGGACTAATTATCTCAGCTCCAGAGCTTCACTAAAGCTTTCAGACCCTGAGCTGGCTTACCTGAGGGTGGTTCAGAGAGATGTCTATGCTGCTTTACACTAGAGACACGCACTTTCATACCCCTGCTCTTTCTTACAGACGTGACCGCCCAGAAATGCAAAGCTCCATGGGCACAATCAAATCGCCAGCTAATAAATTTAAGAACACTGAGAGGTCTGACAGTAAGCCTCTGTCTATGTGACTCACATCCACATGGTAACAGGGTAAGTGTGTACTTCATTTCAGCAAGTTAATAAAAAGCCAATTTCTCAGATTTCAGCTTTCTTGCAGCAAAGATGAAGTGACAGTGGCACACCTGCACTGGTCCAGAACTGGAGATACAGAGCAGTTAGAACCTTTAGCTGATACAGAGAGAGCAAAAGCCAAAGCGAGATACTCAAAAGGCAGCTCCTGTCCCAGCACAGACAGGGATGCACCCCAGGATACACTCACTTAAGTTCTTATTTCCGCCAGGTCCTGCCAGGCTGTGAAATACGTTTCCCAGCAGCCCTCCAAAAGCTTGAAAAGTGTTTGCATTGGACCCACAGCCCGTAATGAACGCACATGAAAACACAGAAGAATAGATTTGGTGAAGAAAACTTTCTCATCGTTCTGGAAGGAGCAACAAACACAGGCTACAACTTTCAAAGAATTTACAACTCCCAATTCAGCCCCGTATCAGTACACAGAATGAAAAATGAACTTGATCTAACTTTGACTTCTTGTACCTTCAGCAGAAGTCCACTGAAGGTGGAGGTGACTGCGAGCGGCCACTGAGACTATTCTCTGGAGCACTGGGTAACACGGCTATTCCTGCGAGACCTCAGAAAGGCTGAGTGCAAACCACTATTTATTTCACATCCATCTTCAAAACAGGCAATTCTAGAACCCCAGTTTCATAACCTGGGTGTTCACCTACACTAACTGAATGTGGTTTGCTGCCTTTGGTTTCCAGGCTACATGTGATCCTAGACTCACACAATAGGCAGTATTTAATATTGCCCAAGTGGCCTTAAATAATCCTTTCATTTTCAGTTGCCATTAATCCATGAAAGGAAAGAAGAGGGCGTCTGAACTAGCACTTTCTCAGTTTGTTCTATCATGAACTGGTTTTTCTCAATGGAATTGTGCACCAGCAGTAAAGACAGTCATGCCAGGAGAGGGTCAGGGGGAGGGTGGGAGGGGAGAAGGAAAGAGGCTTTTTACTCCTGAGAGCTTTTCCTCTTTCCTCATCATTTTCTGCATGATATAGCTCCTCTTTTCATTGCCCAGCAGGGAATCCCAGAGGCCAGAGGCAAATTTTCCCTTTGGTCTTAGAGCATTCATGATGGATACTTGTTTGAAGAAGAGGTTATTAGTTGTTGGCTCTTGAGTATTATATCATCACCATTACAGCAAAGCTGGTCTCATTCTAAACTTTGTTTATTCTTTGGCACACACAAGATATCTTGGGTTACACAGCTAACATCCCTTTAATGCACCAAAGTCAATGAAACTCCATTGGCTCCAATGGTGCCAGAGGAAAAGTTGCAAAGGTGCTGAAAAAATGATCTCTCTGGGGCTTAGTTCTGTTTCCACTGGTAAAATTCCCTCTGACTTTGACAGGAGTTGCTTTAAGTCATTGAGTTAAACAGCTTTTTAGAAACCATGGAACTTTTCAGTTCTCATAGAAGCTGCTCCTTGATAAGGAATGCTCATAGACCTTAAGGTCTGTTTGTGTTGTACCTTGTTAATAGAAATTATCACTTAAAAAAGTCTTGGCTACTGTTTATATTTTCACTACTTATACTATAGTACATATGAGTAACTGTAGAAATTAGCAACAGATACAGTCTTTAGAAGGTTCCAGTTAGGAACAGTATCTAGTTAAAATTTAAAACAACATAGGGTTTCCTTGACAAATACTGGAACACTGCTGATCCTGATCAGAAATTTTACCAGTGAGGGTTTGTCCCTATCTACTACCTTATACAGCTATTTTCAGCCCCAATTTTACGTAAGTTTCACAGTTTGGGAAAATACAACCTATCCTCATCTCGGTACTTAGCTTCCCGAGGCTCCTGCAGCAATCAAAAGACTCCTTTGATGCTTTTCCAGTTTGGCAGTAACACTGATGTGCAAAAAAAAAAAAAGAATCATTATTCATAAAGACTCTGTAGTAACCATATGCATGAATTAAACATTTTTATCATTTTTCTTTTTCTCACTAAGTTTTTGCTTAATAAATTTAATCATGCACACAGGAAGTCAATCTTGCATATACTTGGGGTATGGGTAGGAGGTGCTTTCTCTTTATTTTGTTTTTTTTTGTTGTTGTGCCTGAAGGGTTATTTTTCCCATCCCCAAATAGTGTGTGTTATCCTGTATGAACTTCAACAAGTCCAAGAACCTACAACCAGAAAACTCCCAATGTTCAAAGAACTAAAAAAGGCACCTTTTATCTTATCTGTTGCACATATACTTTTAATTCTGAGTCTGACATCATCGCTGGCAAAACCTTCACAGTTACCAGAGAACTAGCATGTTCACTCCGGCAGTGAACTTCAAAAAGTAAACTTACCAAATCTCGGTTTACAGATGTCAGCATCGAGGAGGTTGAAAATTCTGAGTGTTACCTGATATTTCTCAGAATGCCGACTTTAACTGCTCCGCTCCCCTTGGCTTTGCCACCTCTGTTACCTCTGGAGGTGCAGTATAAGAACTCCAATACAAATGATCGGGTTTACTTTGTAGAGTTTCAGGCCTGAAGACAATTAAAACCAACACAGTTGATTTCAAATTCTTCCGAGCTTGTTCTGTATACTTGATAAAATTATCTAGCCTTCCCTTCAGTTCTGTTGCCACCATCACACTCTCAGACCAGAGATTCTGATATGCCAATACATTAATCCATAGAGCACAACAGAAATGAAAAGTAGGTTCTTGAAAAACAGTATCATTTTAAACAAATATTTCAACAGCTACTTTAAGATGTTTTACACATCTCTATGTTTGCTACCACCAGAGCAGGATCTAGCTATGCCAGTTAAGAAGAGGTCTAGCTATGCCTTGGAGAAGAGAAGACTGAGGGGTGACCTCATTAATGTTTATAAATATGGAAAGGGTGAGTGTCAGGAGGATGGAGCCAGGCTCTTCTCAGTAACATCCAATGATAGGACAAGGGGTAATGGGTGCAAGTTGGAACAGAGGAGATTCCGGTTAAATATGAGGAAAAAATTCTTCATGGTGAGGGTGACTGAACACTGGCAGGGGCTGCCCAGGGAGGCTGTGGAGTCTCCTTCTCTGGAGACATTCAAAACTCGCCTGGACGCGTTCCTGAGTGAACTGATCTAGGTGTTCCTGCTCCAGCAGGGGGATTGGATTAGATGATCTTTCAAGGTCCCTTCCAATCCCTGATATTCTGTGATTAATTACTTGGATAGACTCTCCATATTTATTAACTCCCACCTGCTTTCTCTACTTTAGCACAGTATTCCCATTCTTGCCCAGGTAATGCATACTGCCAGAGCCAACGGCCAAATATGCCTCACCTGTTTACATCTCAGCTGATGTTTATCCAAAGTTTTCAAATGTGAGCACCTGCTACTGGAGTCCCCTCCCCAAAAAATTGTAATTTTTTTGACTACTTACTTAAGTGCTGGGATCATCAGAGAAGCCAGCAAGCAATCACAAGGTTACATCTTATGCTCTTTCTCTGGGCTGCGAGACAACCCTGAGCTCTCCTCCACCCGGAGCTAAGGTATAGCAGAAACACTCACTCAAAGGCCAGCAAAGGCAGAATTAACAGCAGCCTCCGGGGCAATCCAGATGGCATTGCAGCACAGCAGCAGGTGTTCAGCTCTTCCTCTCCTGCCCCACCACAAAAGCTCAGTTTCTGTCCTTATTAACGTCTTTCTGAGTCAGTCATCCTTCATCTTGACTTCGTGTTTGTTTGTTTTGAGGAATAACAAGGCAACAGCCTCGCCAGGGCTTCCAATACTGCCATTACATGCCACAAATGGGAAGGAACTGGTTAGTTGGTTGGAAAGGGAGCCGCTCAGGGAGGAGGGGAGAGGAGGGGAGAGGGGCTGTGGACAGGATGGTTGCCACTGGGCCCCTCGAGGCCATTACACAAGCTCTCCCGCTCTCTTCAAGCACCATGACCTTCTCTGGGTATTAAATGGGGTTGTTTTGTTTTCTTCGAGCTAGGATGATTCCTGCCACGTATTTGATATTAGAATCTCTCTTTAGTGGTTTGCAAGTATTTGATCCCCTAGGGCTTGTGATGCTGGATCCACTAATGATTCACACAATGGCATTAATGTCATTCATGGACGAAACCACATTTCCTTACCCTACAGGGTGAGAGAGAGATGGGAAGACTGTGGCTAACATTAGGAAGGGACTGGGTGGGAAATAAAAATTGAAGTATTCAGGTCAAAAGACAGTGGGTGGCTAAATAAAAATCCGTGATTTCTGATCATTTTGGAGGTGGGGTGAACAATAGAGATTTCACCCTCGAATGCCTGAGGACCCAGCACTAAAAAAATAGACAATAAATGACCCCCCAAGTGAGCAATTTAAAACCATTCTCTTTGAAAACAGTTCTTGAAAACGAGTTGGCAGAACAGTTAGATCTCCCCACAGCAATACATCATGAGATCACGTACAAGGAAGCAGCAGAAGTATCAAAGCATGCTTTACTAGAGCATGCCCTTAGTTGCTCTGCTGTCTTAAGCTCAGCAGCCCAGACTAGTGCCTAATGGCAGAGGCTGCGTGAGGAGCTTCACAGACATTGCCAGCTGAACAGTGGCTCAAATCCTTCTCACCTTTGAGTGGGAAATGGGGCTTTTAATTTTAAATTATTTAAAATAATCACAGCAGACTGAAAGTGGGAACTTCCAATTAATTGCTAACGTTCCACACACTCATTTCCAGGGGAGCTTCCACTGATAAATGGTATGAGGAAGGTAATAACAGAGGAATGTAAGAGACAACAACTTCCAGGAGGATGGAAGGACTGAGCCAGCTGAGTGAGGAACACCTTTATCCAAAACACAACAAAAGCAAAAGACAAGGAAAAAAAAAAAAAAAAAAAACAAAATAAAAAGTCCCTGAAGAAGTGCACTGGAACTATCTGTCTGGGGGAGGATGGTGACAGCACCAGTGCAATCAGCTCAGAAACACACGCCAGAGAAATTTCCAGCAGAAAGGTCTGTTCCAAGGCTGGGACAGACCTAGGTGACTCAGAGGGCCTTCCCAGCTCCGGGGTGGAAGAAAGAGGAAAGATTTCCAGTTCCTCACAAGAAGAGAAACAACACTTGGATCAGATACCAGCCTCGTAACCAAGGTGCACTTTTTGTAATCTCGAAATGTCCAGACTGAGAACATATACATTGTTCACTGGTTAGCAAAACACTGTAACTGTCAGAAAAAGGGGCTTGCATCTTGATTTGTGGATATAATTTATAAGCAGGAGCGCCTCAGCTCCAGCTTCAGTTTTGTGGGTGCCAATCCTGCCATGTAAGGATCTGATCTCGGAGACAGCTACTCCCCTGAGCCATGCCACTGACGTCATTTCCCGGTGAAGTCCCCCTACACCCACAAATCAGGTGCTGAAATCCCTTTGTGGGATAGTAAAAATGCTGGCACATCTAACTGCTAATGTAAAATTATTCCTGAAAATGAGAGGGACAGGTCAAAGCCCCATTTAAAAAAACCAAGTCTTGGTGGCTTTGCAGAAAGGGATTATATTCTGCTTAGCTAGTGCGTGGGTGTAGAGAACGAGGGACAGAGACAGTCTTCCTCGGGACGCCTTCCCCGCAGCCCCTTGTGAGGCAGAATCCCTGGGCAGCATTTCAACCTCAGATCCACAAACAGACTGGGATACACCGGAGGAGAGAGAGGCGGCTTTCTTGTTTTTTTAATAAAAGGTAGGATTAGGAAAAGACGTAGGTGGGGAAGGTGTAAAACGAGCAGGCAGGCAGTCCTTACTCTGCTTCTCCCTCACATTCATTTCTCTGAAAAGTGGACAAGCCTTAGGAAGAAATAAGACACATGGCTGTGGGTAAAGGGGGGGAGGAATTAGGAACTGTAATTCAATCTAATATTTGAGGCTTGGCAAATGCACCTATGGGATTTCATGAAAACCCCCGAATCTTTTTCATTTTGGAGCAATTAACCAGATCCCAGCATCGCTGGCTCCAGTGAGCCGCTTAGCTCTCTGTTTTATTACCCATTTCCTTTCCCCCTCGCCAGCACTAGCTCCCATCCTCGCANGGGGGGGGGGGGGGGGAAACCCCACACTGTTACAATGCCACAAAGGGGCCACCACAAACAAGTGCCAGCCAGTGCATTTCAGAGCAAACACAGAACACACATAAATGAGGCTCACATTTGGATTAAAACGCTGTTGTGTTCAGGCATTTATGTGTGGCATAATTAAAAACATCCAGCCGTAATTTAATAGTTCCCACCAAGCACAGACATAAAGTCTAGCAATTTTTTCCCTCTGCATATTTAACCCTTAGAGACAGAAGGAAGAGGAGGCGGGGGGGCAGGGGAGGGGAGCAGGAAGCCGGGGAGAGACAGAGGTCTTTTGAACACATTTTTTCCCCCTTCCTTTGTGTTACTCCAGTTTGCTTTTCACCTTCTCTGATCTCTTGCTTCTGCAAAGAGAAAGCAAGTATCTTTTGGATGCTGTAGAAATGGGAATCACGTTCAGATAGCATTTCTGGAGTTTCCACAGCGGTACGGCTGGGTACGGGATCCTCGATGTGCAGAGGATAACATCTGTAGCTGGATGCACTGATTCACAATTTGTGAAGATGCCAGACTTTTCAGACTTAAAAATCAGCTACTAAAAAGACAGACTAATTTCACCACCATTACTCACTCTGAGTACAGTCCTTCTATTCAGAGCGGCCCTTCTAAATCAAAGGCAGCAGTGACAGGACTAAGTACAGCGGTAGGACAGGAAGGATAAACCCGCATTTGCAGCGCTAGCTAAGCATCCGGGGCAGCAGGGTGGGTTCGAGTCCCTGCTCTGCCACGTCGCTGGTTTTCAGCAAGACGTCTCTGGGGGCAGCTTGAAGAGTTTCTGGCTATTGGCTATGAGAGTGAGGCACCTGAGTAAGGTCCCATCTGTACCACTGGACACCTGAATGGTTTTAAAGTTTTTCACCTCTCCCCACAGCAAATCCCTATAGGCAGATTTGGGAAGCTAACGCTTTCCTCCATCCCAAAGTAGGTTACAAAGAGAAATGTATTAAAGATTAGGATGTGCTCAAATCCCACAGCAAGAAGGTAAGCTAATAAAGAGTAGAAAATTTGCTTGGCCCTGTATTTCTAAATGCTGCAGCCTTTATTCAGGCAACAGCCCATTACCTAGACTCAGTTGCACAGCAGGACTTTGCTTGAGCAAGGAACACAGAATCCCACCCTTAGTCTGGAAGAGTGAAAACTGAAAGAAATGCTTTGATGAGTTCATAGTCATGTTCAACTGTGTCCCAATTTCCCACCAGCTAGGTATATAACAATTAGCCTAGGGTCTTAAATCTATTAGCCTCCAGAGACAGAAGACTACCTATGCATATTTCTATCACTAGCTGTTCAGCTTTAAACACGTTCCTGCCCCACAGAAGATACATGAAAGAATACAGGGAGGGGAAAGGAAAAGGACTTCCAGAGCAGTAATGTAAAACAGAGAAAACTGAGAAACAAGCCTCTTCTGTGTGTACATCTTTGAATTTTAAGACCATTCAATCCTCTTTTCAGCCTTTCTTCACCACATCCATCCAGGTCAGTATCTACTGGCATGAAAGCTTCCAGAAAATATATGTCAACCTTGCCAACGTGAAGAATAAGAGAAAGCATCCAACCTACCCACTCAATGGTAAAGGCCAGTAATGCTGTGAACTAGCTGCTCCCAGCTAGGTCAGAAGCAAGACCTTCACAGTCCTGGTACCTCATCACAAAGTAGCAATCAAGAAGCCTGGTGATGCTCACAGAATGTGAGAAAATTATGAGCAGCTCATACATATCTTGCTTTTATTATATGCCTGACAATAAAAGATAATACATCAACTTCATCCCGAACCACTTGCTCAGCTGTACTAGACCAGGTGAGAAACACTGCTGTCAGTGTCAGCTACCGTCCTACCCTTGGTGTAGCCAACCAACCCGGGTGCAGGATGAAGGGAAGGATTGCCTAGCGGCTGCAGCAATAGCTCTGGACTTGAGAAAGGTAGGACAACAGGATCATACAATAATTCAGGTTGGAAGGGACCCCAGGAGGTACGTTCAACTGCTGTAAGGTAAGTCACTCAGGTGTATCAACTTTGTACTGGTGCGAGAGGTTACTCCTCTCCAATAGGAGCACTTCCCTGAGATACAGAGGTTTCTTCTTAGGAAGGTGAGTTAACCTGGTATAATGTTGTGCTGATGCAAACGTATTGCTCCTAGCTCCAGAGTCATTACTGCCATCTCTGTACTCCGTACCTGTAGTGCCCATACGCCCTTACCTCTCTGCACTTCCCCTTCCCAACAATAAAGCCTTCCAGGCTGCTGTGAGAAAGAACTAAATTTAAGATAAGTATTCCAAAGAGGAGACTCATGTAGGTGCCTAAGACAGATAGCTGTGTGGCAGGGGGTTAGGTAAATAAGTTCCAAATGAAATCCCACAAACTGGGGCTCAGGACTACTGAAGCATTGTTTCTGATTGCCACTTTATTACCGCCTTTATTGCCTCTCAAATAGATTGCAGAGAGCATGGCATGCCAAGAGAGAAGAATGAGCCCCCCTGTCCTAGTAAAATCATGGGTTTCTTCCAACTAGAAATCCTAACCCTGATCTCTTTTTATATAAATAAAAGTCAGAGCAGGTCTTGCAGTGTAGCAATTTCTTACAATGTCATTTTAAAAGCGCTCTGCTACAAACCTCTCTGCAAATGAAAACAATCCGTCTTCCCAAGGCATCCTGCAGAGTGTGTAACTTTTCAGGCAAGGCAGGAGCGGGTGATACTGAAATGAAGATGGAGCAGGGTGACACCGTACACCGGCACTTCACGAGCTCTGTTTTGTGCATACTGACCCTTACTAATGAGAAAAAAGCTCCGCGGTGCCTTAAACATCATGAAATCGCAGACAAGAACGACGAGCTGACGGCTCTGCCAACAGGGCGTCTTTCCTTTCTCCCTACCTCCGTGCCGAGCGGGGAGCACTGGGCTTCACGGGTAACAGGGACTAACGACACGGAGGTACCAACCCCCCCCCCGGCAGCGAACCTGCCAGCCCGCTGCTTTCCGTGTCCTGTGACACTGATAAAGCCCCGCGCAGGCAGCGTAGGACCATAACGTTTTACACCGCAAGATATTGCTGTCATAAAGTTTGCCAGGTTAAAGATACTTGAAAGGCACTAAAAGCAGGGAGAGTCACAGAATGAGCAGATTTTATGCTTGACTGAGCCAGAGCTGATGCTGAGGTTCTGGCCAGTCCTAGCAAAACAAAAAAAAAATCAAAAATTTGTCTTAGTTTGAATAATACAGGCAAACTGGAAAGCTTCCTCCTGTAGCTGTTCTGCTTTCCACCCACCTTCACCATCCGCCATCATTTTAATGCAATAGATTGAGCCTGTATCTAGCACTGTAAGGGTGCCAACAATGTTATAAAGAAAGAAAAAAGCAGTCAAGCACATCTGTTCTCCACATCTTGCCTCACCGCAGCACCCCGACATCACCGTGACAGGGAGCACTGCTGCCACACAAGCTGCACCGGCGAGCACGGCCAATCTAAGGATGGCAGTAAGGAGGCTTCACTACCTAACTCACTCACTGCTCCAGAAATCTGCATCACCACCGAAACACAACCACTGCTGGACTGGAATCAGTCAACTGACTCACATCTCGCTGCCCAACGGTTACTGTGGGACATAATTATAGTCCAGAACTCTGCAACAAACCACTGCTCTTAGGAAACAGCATCGCCGACGTCTTTAACGTCCGCACAGAGCTGGTGGGGACTGGGAGTCCGTCCCTGCAGGCTTGACTAAGCAGACTGGGAAGGCTGCGAGCCACCCCAGGAGGCTTCCTGGCAGGGTGGTGGCGGAAAGCCTGGCAGTGAGCTGCAAGGAGCCGAGCTGCCACCCCGAGCATGGCAATGGCAGGCTGGTACCGCGAGCCCCTAGGTGCATCTGTAATTCGCACTCATTTGGGAGGCCCTGTCCCTCTGCCAAACCCGTAACGGCATAAATAGGAGTCAGGATCCAGGGCTTGAAAGAATGAACCATTGTTTTTCTTAAGGCCACGTTTTGGGTTGCTTTTTTTTTAAATAAATAAAATAAAATAATAATAATCCCCCTATGTTTTTCTCCTGCGCTTTGCATGCTAGGCAGAATGCACTTTCCTGGGAAATGCATTAGAACAACAGGCAATGTTTAGCATCACATTTGAAGTGAGCACATCCCAGTGATTAAAATCCAGGCAACAGAAATAAACACATCAGCAGGACATGCTGCACAGCACCGAATTGGGACTTCTTTGTTTTATGACTTTCTTGAACGTTAAATACTGTGTGAGAAAAACATTGTTCAAACTTAACCATCTGTATTTGGTTTCTTTTGAGTGCATTACAATCACCAGTAACCATTTTAAGCCTAAAATCAGAAAACCTGGTTGTACTTGTGGGAGACTAATTATGGCAGTAAAAGGTGGCTTATGAAGCAATAGAATGGTTTTGTTTATTTTTTTTGAGTGAATTTATTAGAAACTTGTTGTTTTTAAGTGGGGCTACCCCACGTTAAAGTGGCACAGTCCCTTATGTTCAACTGAGAAACAGTAAATGGCTTTCTAGATATCAATATTTTTCCACACTTCAAAGTGGGAGAAAAGGTTTAAACTATTAAAATTTTCATAGCTAAAGACACAGCAAATTAAAAAAAAACCACCAGAACTCAAGGCCAACAATTTTGCTTTGACAATTTCAAAACATATCTTTTCAATGCAACTTCTTAAATATGCTATTATATTTCATTTCCAAAACAAGAAGCAATTTTGAATGAGAACACCATTCAGTTAGAAACTACCAAAACATTCTGACAGTTCCAAAACGTTTTTTCCACAATAGTTTTCAAGTCAAGATAGCTGTGAAAGCCAACCCTTTCCCACAAACAATCTCAGTTTCTGTGAATCAGCATGTTCCATCTTTGAGCACTTTATTACCAGCATGACACAAAAGCTGCCACCTCACAAGACCTCTTCTCCAAGAGCCTGTTACTCTGGCACATTCCCGGGAGGTACCACTGCAGCGAGTGTACCGGGTTTAGCTTTTGTTCCTCACTGAGAGACAACACCCTTCTGCCGGCTGCAGATCTCAGCAGAAGTCTTCTGTCTTGGCAGAAGTCTTCTATCCCTTCAGCCAAATGCCAGAAGGTAAGAAGGAATGCTAAATGCCAGAGGAAGAACACGGGGTAAGAGAAACGCTGCACATGTAAGCAGTGCCTCATACCCACCCCTTGGGTAAAGCTTCAGGTCCTTCAAAAGGTCACTTGGAGAAGATCAGCATGAAGAGGTCTTCCCCTGGCCATCCCATCCACAGCTCCTTGAAATCTCACAGTCCCCTGCCCAGAATCACAATAGAAGCCACCACTGCTCAGTACCACCTGGTGCTATGACAAACATGATTTAACCAGCCACACTGAAAAGCACTGAAATGGTCTCACTCATCATTTGTCCCACCTCACTGGACAATGTAACTCTGGCTTCCAGCTCATCCCTCGGGTCCCTCTGGCCAAGTCCATGGTCACAGGATGTCTGCTAACCCAGATATGTCACCTCAAGTCTCCCTAGCCTTAGCCTCAGCACAGATCCCTTGGCAGGTCAGCTTATAGTTTTTCAGGGATCTTAGTATTTTCCCAGTTCCTTGTTCCCCGTACCAGAGTTAGCAGCTGCTCTCATTGCGTTTGAGCTCCGCTCATGGAAATCCCAGCACAGGCACAGAGGCTGGAAAAAAAACTGCCTTAATCCAGGGTAAAACTTTCTGCTCCACACATTAGATCTACTTGGGTGCTGAACAAGCAACTAGCTGGTTGGATGTGCCAGCACCGTTCTGCAGCCCTGGAAGGTCAAACAACCGAGGCCATACACAGCATAAGGCACGCAAGAGAGACAAGACAGTTCTGTACCCAAGTGGGATAAAATCAAAACTTGGATTCCAAACTGCAGGCAGGAAGACTGCCCGCACCATCCCACTCGTCCTTTCCCTAGCAGTGTCAGCATTAGGGGTTTTCTGTGTGTCTTGGGTGATTAAAGCCATCCAACCTTTGGCCTCGTGCCTTGTAACTCCACCCAAGGCATGTTGTAATTCCCTGGAAATGCACTGTTTGTCATATTTCATTGTTTAATTACACTCTGGTTGTATTTTATTGATACATGTCTGTTTCTCGCCTAGCTACATGTGAGATTTTATGTCCCTGAAGGCAAGACTGGGAGCACAGATGCCCTGCAGCCATTGCCATTTCCAGAATCATGGTGGTCAGCAGTTACCCTCTTCTATTTGCCAGCCTGGCTTGTGCTCCTACCAGTTAGAACAGTGCCAGCAGCAAAGTCCACATCAATCATATGTCACAGAATCAGAGAATGATACGGGGTTGGAAGGAACTCCTGGAGTCACCTACTCAACTCCCCCTGCCAAAGCAGGTCCTCCTAGAGCAGGGTTGCACAGGAACTTGCCCAGGTGGGTTTTGAACATCTCCAGAGATGGAGACTCCACCACCTCTCTGGACAGACTGTTCCAGTGCTCTGCCACCCTCCAAGTGAAGAAGTTCCTCCTCATGTTTAGGTGAAACAACTTATGTACAATTTTGTGCCCATTACCTCTTGTCCTCTCAGTGGGCACCAGTGAAAAAAGACTGGCCCCTTCCTGTTGACACCCACCCTTTAAGTATTTCAGAGTGGACAACATTATTGTGCCACATTGTACATCCCCAGACTCACAATTATGGGTTATCCTTAGATACTGATTCCTTACATTAACAGTGAGCAGAGGAAGCAAATGAGCATTTATTGGAAACATCATTTCAATGCAATTGAAATTGGGGGGGGGGGGGGGGGGAAAGAAAGAAGAAAAAAGATGAGTGACTTTGTCATTTCAGGGTTGTGAGACATTGGAATGGGCTCCTCAGAGAAGTTGTGGATGCCCCATCCCTGGAGGGGTTCAAGGCCAGGCTGGATGGGGCTTTGAGCAACCTGCTCTGGTGGGAGGTGTCCCTGGTCATGGCAGGGGGCTTGGAACTCAATGATCTTTAGAATCCCTTCCAACTCTAACCATTCTATGGTTCTATGATTCTGTGATTCCCAGGTGTAGGAATGAAGTTTGCATTTTCTCAAAATAGGATGGAGGAACAGCAAAGCAGCCTGATGCAGCTTCACTTCTCAAGGCTTGGCTTAGCCAAGTACAGACAGAAACCTGTGGTAGTACTAGACTGGCTGATGAGGTCGCATCCAGTAGGAGGATAATTATTTCCGTATCAAGAATCCCAAGGTCGTTATTCATATAAATTCCCATGGAAGTTTGTTGAGCAAAAGTTTGAAGAATTCCCCAAAAAGTATGGAAGCATCGTGAGAGTAGTCACAGTAGATTGCAAAATATAATCAAAGTTGGATGCTATGCTCTGGACTCACTCTCATTCTTACCAGCCACGCTGATCTTATTCCTCTCTTTATTTCCCTTTAGCTTGATCAGTTGCAAGACCTGTAAGTCTCACCTAGCTGAGAAATCCTTGCAAATAGGAAACTGTGTAGGTAGAAGTGCGTAAGGAAGGAGGAATAACAAGCACTCTGTAAACATCCCTCACCTCCTTTCATTTTGCCCTTTCAGAAAAGGGAATTTGCCATTTGAAGCCAGCAACGTCTTTTTGTTGCCTGTTTCTGGGTCCCCAGTTGATCAGTATTTCCCAAAACACAGCCCTGCTGTTTGAGAGTTGCATGTTAGGCATCTAGAGTTCAACAATAACAGAATTCTTTCTGTTTTGGCAGAGCTTGTCTCAGTTTGGAAACTTTCGGCCCGAGTTTGATGTCACTTACAGCAGTCAACGTGCCCATCCAAAAAATAATGCTAAGTAAATAGAGTTACTGCAACTTCTGCTAAGGCAACGGACCTCAGTATGTGTTTCCAAAGCTTTGGGTAGTCTGGCAGAAACAAACAAATTATACAGTTTTCTTTAATTCTATACGCACATATTATAGGTCCATTCTACATATTTATTTAGTTTAACTGATGGAACCCGTTAAATCTGTGCAACGGGCAGGTCTCAGGCACGGGGAAGGCGAACTGTCCTCATCATTTCTGCCAGAGCCTCGAGAATCTATGCTGACATTCAGAAAATACCAGTAACAACCTAGTCCTTTTGGCTAACAGAAATGGCCAAACTTGCACCAGAATAGTTGTGCCAGGCTGCAGAGGGAGGCTGAAACGACTGACCATGTCTGTCTCCTGTGCTAAGGCTTAACTCGAAGGACTGTTCCAGGACACCAAAAACGCCCCTGGTGTTAACTACTGACTGCACAGGAAGGAGGGGGAGACAAGGCCCTCTCTCTTCAAGTTCCAGAAAGCATGGGAATGAGAAAATAAAGCTAAGTGTTAATAAAACTCTGGCTAACATGCATGACATTTGCATGACTGCTTACCTCTGTTCCCCCACAAGCAAACATTACCTCTGCTTTTCACTTTCTATCTTCTTTCTCTTTCATCCCTCAGAAAAATTAACATTTAAATGCCCTGCCTTTAAACTAAGGATTTGCACCTGAAGTGCCATTTGCTACAGGTTGATTTCTAGAGTTGGCTTCTTACCTCTAACACAAAACATTATTAAACATCACCCCATAGCATTACATGTCAAAAGTCCCACGGATGTTTGCCCGTTCAGCGATCACAGACAGTTGAAATGGCTTGGTAAGTGCTGTGGGCTGCTCACTAGACTGTTTTCCCTGATGTTTCTTGGTAGTTATGGTATGACACATCAATCCTGACTTTTTGTAAACATAGCCAACTTACAGAGCCTGTGAATCCCCACAGCTGCAAGGGCCTGGAGAAGTAGCTGGCAAAGTGACTTTGAAAATCTTAATTTTTGACGGGAAAAGTTTCATTTAGACATTTTTCAATTTGAAATTGGCTTGGCTTCCTATGAAACCAGTCAATACTTAACTAAATGAACATCTATTTACTGGGCCTGTTACAAATAACAAGGAATCTATCCTGTATTTAAGCAAAGGCATTTTGTCATAAAAGGAGATCAGGTTTGTTGAGCAGGACCTGCCTCTCACAAACCTGTGCTGGCTGGACCTCGTCATCTGGATCATCCTTCATGTGCTGCGAAATGGCACTCAGGATGATCTGCTCCGTGACCTTCCCAGGGACCAAGGTCAGACAGGCCTGTAGTCCCCCGGGTCATCCTTCCGACCCTTCGTGTGGATGGGTGTCACATTTGCTAGATGTCAGTCAGCTGGGACCTCCCCAGTTTGCCAGGACTACTGGTAAATGATGGGAAGTGGCTCAGTGGGCACTTCCATCGCAGCTGGTTTTCCTCCCTAAGTGGGTTATTTTCCATTTATTAACAAAGAATTTCACCTGCCACTTTCTTTCAGTCATTAAGTGTTACGACCTTTTTCTGCTGACCTGCAAAGGACTTTTCTGCTTGAATAAGCCAACCTTGTCCATCATCTTCCCAAACTAATCTTCTAAGACCCTAGTGGAAACAATCTCTTTACTCTGCAAAGTTCAATTTTCACATCCTTCTCAGAAGGGAACTTTTGCCCTTACTGACCACCACCTACATCTTATAAGAGCACTGGAGATGACGGTGGATAGTGTTTCTTGGAGAAGCAGCAGACAGTATCCAGGTGCCCTATGTTGACTCCTTCAGTAGGATAGTGAAGCAGGGCTACACCACCACAATGACAATCTTTCATGACACATGCCCCTGTGCCTATTCACCCAACCTTCATCCTACTTAGCTTCCAACAGCCTGCCTGCCACTGGCACCACAAACAGCCACTTTCCATCCCTCCACCAATAACACCTAGCACACATACTCCAGTTAATAGCTTGGCAATTCCGTATTTGTGCCATTTAAACTCCTGAGTAAGCAGCATCTCCCCTCGGAATTTCAGAAAAACTACATTTATTCAGCCCCAAACTACTCAGCCTCAATTTGAATACATTCCCTTGCCTCACCTCCTGCAGAAAAAGCAGTAGCAGCTGTAAGCTCCTCCGTAGTGAGTGTCAGCCCAATGCTATCACCTTTCTTTCATGTACTGATTCTAGAGATGTACCAGTAGAGTTTCAACTTCTAATGTGTTTGAAACAGGAGAGTTCATTTTTTTACCTTTATGTTTTTCACAATTTTCTTCAAAATCTTTTTAGTATACCTTACTATGGTTTGACACACATCTTGTGAAAGCTTATCCTCTTTTAAATGTTTGTTACTTGGAATGACTGACACATACTAAATTATGTCTTTTTAGGTTTGTTTTTTTCCTTTTTAGTCTGTTTAGAAACTAATTTTGAGGAAGAAAATGCACACTACCTATCAAAGTGACCCTAAATCCACTTAGAATCATAGAATCATAGAATCATTTAGGTTGGAAGAGACCCTTGGGATCATCAAGTCCAACCATCAGCCCTACTCTACAAGTTCTCCCCTACACCATATCCCTCAACACCACATCTAATCTACTC
>VZTM01031138.1:101450-127738 GCA_013400555.1 Jacana jacana | reverse complement strand
GCCTCACCAGTGCTGAGCACAGGGGGACAATCACCTCCCTACTTCTGCTTCACTTCTTACACTTTGTGACGCTTCAAGAAATTTAACATTTTGGCTCTTTTATTTCCCTTTCCAAGTGGTCTCCTCAGTTTTACCTAACACCTCTGTGGCTCTTCCCCTCCCACAAGAATGCTGAGCTCCAGTGTCCAGTGACCGCTGCCGCACTGACTCTTTGATATCTACCTTTTGGGCCACGTCCAGCACAGTAACTCAGACCTACATCACAAGCTCTTTCTCCTCTTGTTTGTCCCTTGGTAATTTACTCTAAAATGTAATTCATGGTGTCAAAACACAAAACCAAACAAAAAAAAGGCTCTGTCTTCTATGTCCTTATGATGTTTACAATGTCTATATAGAAACAAAGTGTTTCACTATTATTGTGATTTTTTTTATTCTCAGCATAACACAGTAATTGTTATTTGTCCAAGTGATCAATACTGTAACCACAGCATTATAATACTCCTTCTAATTGAAATCCACAGATATACTAAGATACAGGTAATTTATTTAGCTTCTTTGAACCTGAATTTTAATGTACCTGCCACTTCTCCCCCAGCAATTTTGTTATTCCTATATGTTTTCTAGTCTAAAATTATAGCTGCTTTTGCTCCTTCTGCCTATTGGCATACTTATTTTAACAGCGTTTCTAAGCTTCTAAGTATGCCTGATACAAACAGGATGCTTCCAGAGGGCTGAACAAATGTAGGGCACTTCATGGTTGCTGAGGGCCAGCGTGCCAGCTCTGCCTACATTCCATGTAAGCGGGAGAAACCAGGTCTAGTCCCGCAGCCGTCACAGTGGCACCAGTTAGGATGATACCAGGTCCTTCCCATCTGGAAGGGAAGACAATTTCAGAAGCAAAATCTCATATTAACATCACTGCTGGCATCCAGGAGATCCATTATTCCTGCTTCCTGAGCTGACAGTGCAAGAGGAGAAAGGATGAAGCCTTTGGGTTCTGCACAGCGAAGCACGCCCCTATATCTAAGGTTAGGACCTGGACAGTCCTGAGAGAGTAGGAGAGAGCTTTCCTCTCCTATCCTACAACCTCAGCAAAGTCTTTCAACATTTTAACAAATTTTAACAATTTTTAACAATTAGAAATTATTAACATGGCTGTTTTTCCTGAAGAGAACCTATCTTTCCAGTTTAGAATGAAATACAGTAAAAATCCAGAGTTTAAATATTTGTCATTCTTGTCAAGATACAACACACCTTTAATAAGGTTTATTTGAAGAAAAGCCAAGTGGTATTGCTAGTTTAAAAAGGAGAAACAAGTCCTTTCTTCCTTACTGCTTTTCTGTAGTACAACCCAGAAATTCAACAGAAACCACCACCTCCATTTGGACCAGTCTCCTAACTAGTTATATATAGCTTCTGGTTGATTTACAACACATATTGTTTAGAAAGATACCTTGCTTTAACAACTTTCTTATGGATAGTCCACTATACACCTTAGCAATTTTCCAGTAACTACTTACCATTGCTTATTTTACAATTTATTCCAAGGTTAAACTTGATTTGCTTTAAATGGACAGTACTAAGACCTCCTTTACCAAAGTAAAGAACCCTAAAGCATCATCTACTTTTCCTAGATACATACTTTAAGAGGCATCTTTAGTCCTTTTTTTGTTTGTATGTTTTTGGCACAGACTGAGTTCTGATGCTCTTCTGCTGTTACTGGAAGGAAAAGAAGCAAGAAGCTAAAAGAAACCTGAGCAGAATCAAAGTGGGAGAGAAGATGAACAGTGATGATGCCAGTGTTGATTTTCCCTTGCATCCCTGAGGCAAGTACTGTCCCAGTGTACCACGATGCTGTGAGATGTGGAACCTAACCAAACCCTCCAGCCTTTTCAGTAAGTCCTCCTCCAGGTGTCAAAGCCAAAACCATCATCATGGGTGTGTCGACTTCATCAGCGATGATTCAACCGATGGCACAACAGAGGTGTTTTGCATGGCTCAGCAAAAGATTATTCGAAGACCTAAATCCAAATCAAAGATAGGGACACCTTTGCTTTACTGTTAAGTTTGGCTATTAGTAATTGCTTACAGGATTCCATAAGTGAACACAGCATTAAAAAACAACAACAATAACAAAACAAAACAAACAACAACAAAACAAACCAACAAAAAAATCACCAGGATAAGACCTGTTCTTGACAATGAAATGTAACTTCAGCAAAACACCTGCAAAACAGACAAGCTTCTGCATTCAAGGAAACTAGTAAGGAAGCTGGCAACTTAACAGAGCAGATTCTGGATATAAAAACAAACCCAGGATCTCATTTCCCCCAGTCCTACAGCACATGCATTATGTGCACATGTGAACAGGACATCTCCACTCCACAGTCCATCATGTGAATAAAGAAGGCACCTTTCAGGTGCTGAAGCAGCACACAAGCCAATCAACAGCAGACTTTTTTGTACCTGCCTGTCAAGAGAGCCACGAATACACTCCTGTGCCACCACCTTCAGGTGCTGAAAGCAGGGCACTGACTTTGCAGCCTCCCTTCGTGGCTCTGACCATCATGCAAGTAGCTTGATGAGACTTTAGTAATAAAGCAAACTCACAGAGCATTTCTGGAGGGCCTGACTGACGATCTTGGTGTACTAATTCAGATTGTGACCGGACAAACAAGTGCAGTGATTTCAGCTGCATTTCTCTAACAGACATCATGCACAACTCAACAGGGCACAACCAGGAGCAGAACACCTCTCCAAGTCACTAAGGCTCCTCTCCAGAGTAAGGACCAAATAGGAACTGCATGATTGACCCAAGGTGCAAAAGGATAATATGAACTTAAACTAAGCAGCAAGTAATGACTATAAAATAAGTGGATTGGGAAAAAAAGGGGGGAAAAAAGGTAAAAATAAAACGTGGTAGTGTTTGGAAGTATAAGCAAAAAGCAGAGAAAGGAGACACGTGTACCACAATACATGAAATGTGCTTAAGCACGTTCCCAGTAGCAAAATAGAAAGTGCAGCTCCTTTTCGATCAGTCATGCTACAGCAACCAGCAAATCAAAGCAGATAAAATGCCATTTAAGATCTGCACTGATTTATTTCTGAGGTTTGTTATTTTTTCAAAAACAGCCATCCACAAATAAACCCGAATCAAGTCTGCTATTGCTCTTCAGCAGCAGGAGGGCAGACTGTAAGATTGGGAGCTTTTCAGATGTTATTTCCCTGCAATGCTGGTGGTCTTATGTTCCTGGCCTTTTTAAACTCTTAGCACAAGCCAGACCAGCATAACAGAGACTGGGAAGAATTAACACCATTACAATAGTAAGAGTCCAGAGCATTATTAGCTACACCTAAAAAAATGGATCATATTCCCAAGCTGGACTGAGATATAAGAATATTTCATGGCAAGTTGTAGAATCAGTTTAAACAAAAATCGCCAGTCACCATAAAGCATATTGTTGTTTTCAAAAACTATAGACTGGATTAAGAAAAATCACAAGAACATGACATTTAGCTAAGCAAACAAACATAACGAAGGCTTCTGAAAACCCTCTTTAAGACCAACATCTAATTTACAGAGCACAGAGATACTACATTTATCTCTTAATTATCTGCTAATAAAAGCTTCATTTTCCTTTACTTCAGCATATGCAATTCCTGCTACCAACAATGGAGATCTGTGAGCATACCTTGAGAGAACAGACACATTGTCAACAAAATGTTCAGGCAAATGTTCAGCTTTCTCATAATTTTCCCCCTTAAGATACTAAGTTTTATGAAATTCTTTAATTGCCCGTATTCATTCTTGGGTTTGAAGGACTGTAAAAAATATAAAACCAAGGAAATTAAATTCTTGAGCATAAAGCATGTGTGCCAAGGTTGTAAGAATGACATAAGAGATAACCATTGTATACCCACCCCTTCCAATATCATCATAACTTCAGGGCTGTCATTTGCTCTCCCTGGATATGCCTCTTCCTAGTTGTGCTGAAGCAGCAGCGCTTACCTTGTTATGGGCTCTGTGTGGCTCTAAAACTGTCATTTTATCCTGATTAAAATGCAACATAAGCAAAATTTATTTTCACACTCGGCACTCCTAGACCTAAACTGACGTGCACTGAAATACAGACATGTGCCTTATGACTTCTACATGCACCGATGTCTTAGAACAAAGACAAAAGATTATTGAAATTATAGCTCAAATTCCTGGAATCCTAAACTGTAACTTCCTCCTCTGCATCGTACAGGTTTATGTTTTAGGCTGGTGGAATCCTGGCTTTTCCAATTCAATTCATAGTGCATTCCTATTCAATGCATATTTTCACAAGATCTATCTTAAGGTCTTACACAACGATCTGCTAAAACACGAGTGATCCCTTTTATTGATTTTTCACAAGTATTTGAATGACATTTCATTTAGATGATTACTGACAGAAGCTACTAATCTGATATTTGTCTCATTTAAGCAGTAGCTCAAAATCAAACACCAGCTCATTAATAAAATTTACCTCATGCTTAATTTTCCAAAGACTATTTAGAGGACATTTCATATGGCCCAAAGGTATGTTTATTTTTCCTATCTTGTTCAGAGGGCATCAGTAACTGATTCAGATTTGGGGTTAGACCAGTCAGAATTGTAGCAGCATCTTTCTCAGGATTTTTCTGCTACCCTTAACCCTACATAAACATCGTAGTCATGACATATAATCACAGAAAGCTAGACAATACTGAATTATTTTCTGCCCAACAAGCAAGAACAGATGACAGACTGATGGTTAGGACACTTAGGCCCTGTCTAAAACTGTGCCTGTTTTAAGTACAGGTTTCCACAGTCAAACTGTTTGCCATTTTCGGCAGCTGTAGAAAGCTGCTGTCCATCCAGTGCACGGACAGTCCAGACAACCAAGAGAAAAGAGAAAACAGTGAATTCCACTGTGGAAGCTGGGCATATAAAAACTGCATATCAAATTGCTATCAGCCAAAAACCATTGCCGGATCCAGACCTATGTCTGCTACTTGCTCCAAATCAGGTAGTTTCTTCAGAGGGGAGGTTAAGCAGCAAATGCACAAAGAAGGCCGATAGAGGAATCCCCTGGTCTTACTGCCCTCTAGACCATTACTGCCAGAAGAAATGGCTTCACAACAGTCCTGTGAGGAATACGAATGGAAAACTTCTGTGCAGTCACTAGAAGTGAGACTAACCACAACAGTACCAGCATAGTAAGACAGATCCTCCAGTGGAAAGCTTTTATTTTTGACATTTTCCTCAAAAGATTCAGGCTCTATGGAAGTTTCTTGGGTTTTGCTTCTTTTAACCACAAAGAAAAACCTGCATCTATTTAGATGCCTGTTTCTGACAATGAGAAACCACTGAATTCAGGTAACTTCAAATCCACTATTCTCAATTCCTCCCCCGAAAGAAGAATACCTTGAAGAGGAAACAGCTATTTGGAACTAATGATCACCTACCTCTAAGCCAATATTCCAGTCTACTAATTTAGACAAAACCACACAATGTTACTTTTACCATGTCCTCTCATCACCTTGTCTTCCCCACTGACTGGTCTAATCATTCCTTAGTCAGATGGCTAATATTAGACTCCAGTCACACGGGGGACGGGGCTGTCTTTGACTTCTTCATTCAGTCAGTGTTTACAGCACAGAAAACACACTAGAAATAATAATGAAAAAATCATCCTAAACGACCTCAAAGGGAAAACTAGTACAAACATCAACATTTAGCATCAGACAAATTATGTTTTCTTGTTCACACACAAAGGTTCACTAATGGTCTACAGAAATGCATCTGAAACAGAGGTCCTAACCACCAGCAGAACCACCACAAACATGCCAGAGTCTGCCAAAGTCCTGCCAAAGAAGACAGGAAACCGAGAAGCTCCAGGTTCCGATTTCATAGTCTGTCTCCTCCCCGCTCTTCTTGATACCTGTGGCTTGGTGGTTTTTTCCCAGCTCACGACTGGTGAGGGACAGCAGATCTCCCTGAGCTGCCCACTCCTTGGTGGGCCGTCAGAGAGCTCACCCGGGGACCGAGGTCTGCCGGGCAGCTCACTCCTGCCAGTTCTCCAGACGGGCTGCTAAGGTCATGAGAGCAGACCACACAGGCTGCTGCAAGTGCTGCCACAGCAAATAACGCCATTCTTGCAACACACGACATTCCCATGCCCAGGGAGCTGCTGCTGTAAAAGTAGGCAGTCGCTTTTCATCCTTACAACCCTACCCCAGCAAAACACACATAAAGAAGTGCAGGCTTACGCACATCGCTGTGCTGCAGAGCAACACATGGAAGACTTGTTCCAACAGAGAACAACCTTAGAAGTAGGTCACACTGTCAAGTATTTTAATTTTTTTTTTTCTGGAAAGAATAAAACTCAGAAGACAAGAGAAAAACACCAAAGGGGGAAAAAATAAATCATAAAAATACATACAAAGGCCTTTTCATCCAACCAGGATCCTGCAGTAATTATTTCAACACTAATTGAAACACTTCACTGGATACTGCAAACTGGTGTGAGTTCACAGTTGGTCCGGAAAGCCTGTCCACCTAAAAGAAGCTCTTAATGTATGAAAAATTTGGCCTTTAGGAAGAACACCCTAAAAAAGCTCTGGTTATTTTGCAGCCTCAAATTACATCAGTTCTTCATCTGTCCCAAGTACTCCTTGAACACCTTGGGTGAGCTGAAGGCAAGCCTCTTACTTGTTTTTTACTCCTGGCATTTATAAGAGGAGACAAAAATCAAAATACTGATGTTACTTAACAATTTATGGTTTTACTTATCATATACTTGAAAGTATTTTATATTTGCTATATAAGCTCGTTCATTCTTATACATTTGTCTTATACACCACACATTTCATGAACTACAACAGCACATGGAATCCACAAGTATCACAAACCATTGCTCTTTGTCTGCAAACCGACGTGTGCCAACTACAGCATATAAGATAATGAAACACTTCACATATTATTGGCAAACTATATGAGCTGTTAAATATGGGACCTCACAGTCTTACAGCCAAACACCTGGCAAAGTTCAAATGAATTCCACAGGTTTGGTAAAAGCTCATTTTTCGTCACTTATTCCGTGTCTACTCAGAGGTATTTTGGTTGTATAATATTTATAGTTCAGTGCCTGAGGAAGGAGCATCTTTCCCATCAGCCTCCCGAAATGAAAAGCAACCCAAAAAGCATCACTTAACATTCTGCCAAAATAAGCCTTCCTTGGAGGCTGAAAATGTTTGGCAAGACCGCCATCCCACAACCAGCACTTTCTCTCCTGTTTTTGCCCAGTCACTGAACTCAACTTGGATCAGCAGAACATAATGAGAAAGGTCTTTCTAAACACCTTCTGTTCAAGGCAAAACAGGAAGCTCTGTCTTAAGTGAACCTGCTCATTGCTTCCTCTCTCCAGCCTGAGTTCAGACAGCATGGATGAGTCACAGAGAACTTACTTGCTTCTGGGTTATTCAACCAAATAAATCCCAAATTTCGAAAGTCTTGAAGCCTAACCACCTGTATGAGCATTGCTTCACAGAAGATGTTCCTCTAACTTCAGAATGAACTTTCACAGATATGGACAGCCTGCTCTGCAGGATCAAGTCATTTGAAATCCCTGTTTGACTTCAGACAATCTGATGAGCGTCCAACACAGCTTTAGTTTGCTAAATGCATACTAACGTATACAAAGAGCGTTCTTTTTCCAAATCAAACATTTCCAAGTTTTCCAATATATTTTCCTGCATGGGTATTTTCACTCATAGCCTACTCCCATGTTAAGTGACACACATGCCCATGCTCCCAGAAAAAAACTTCTGAAAGATCTCAGCTCATACCCCATTACAGTTGCATGCAATACTATCCTGGGAATCCCCTTTTCGTAGTTTTATTATTTTAAGATGTAACCTTGTACAGCATAATGCATCCTGTCAAAACTGATATCACAAGGTCTCTTAGAGATGAGACACTAATGGATAGGAGACACATAGAAGAACTGAATGGATCCATAGTGATCCAATGAACTCAATGTTCCTGTCAAATCTACTTGAGCTCTGTAGGAGGATAAAATCCAGCACACTCTTGGGGATTATTTAAAAGCCTTGTAAGAGATTGAAAACATATAGCTGAGAAGGATCCAGTCCAAACTCAGGAAAGTCAAGCAAGGATAAAGGCATTAAGAACCTCCTGCATCTAGAACATTGGTTAAGACATGCAATAGCCAAAGTTATTCCCATCTGACAGCTGTTCAGTAGCCTACACAAAATGGAACAGTAGCTTCAGTACAGTTAGTAGACGGACATTTACATCATAGATGGAGCTATGTGGCAAACTCAGTAGAGAAAGCAAGCAGTTTTGCTAGGTTAAGACACTGGCAATAACAGAAGAAAGCTTCCAAGTCCAATACTTCTCACCCCTACTTGCTGTTGCTGGGGTCGGTCCAGGTCGCAGCCAAGAAGCTGTGCAGGAAGCACTTACACGTCTGGTATCTGCTCTGTTTGCAGTCCAGACAATACAGCATTTCACACAGATGCTAAATTAGCAACAGTAGGCAATTTTTAAGCAATACAAACCTCTCAAAAATCCAAAAACAACTACATGTGACAATTGCTTATGTTCCTTTAGCCCCCAAACAATTTTATATTGCAAAGCGGCTTTGAAATATGAATAATCCCAAATCACGGTGGCCTTGGGCTCCTTGAGAGCCAGTCTGGAAGCGTGGACTAACTGCTCCTGACTTCTTCCCCGAAGAATACACAGAGCCAGCCGGCTGCTACAGCTCTGGGCTGTGTTCTGCAGGTGATTTTCCTCCCAGAAACCATGCGTGCAGTCAGAAGAACCATGCAGCTCTCTTAAGAACACTCCATGAGGGAAAACCAAAAACACGCAAGGTTCAAAAGGGCAACACCAGCCAATTACGACCAAAATCCAACATCCAAACTACTTGCTCTAATCCATTTGAAGGCTGCCTGTTGTCGGTTTGCCTTTTGGTTTGAGAAACCCCTCTAAGGAACAGAGTGCTCGGTTTCAGTCACCGGCACCCACCCCTCTGTCACCATGAGATGACCCCTCCCCGTGCTGGCAGCTCTGCTCGCCCCGACGAAGCCTGATGAATCCCTGCCAGAGCCACAAGTGCTTGAATCGAGTGTCCTTGCTCTGCCTCACCGGGGGCCACCCCCAAGCCTGCCTGTGGCCCAGAACCCCATTTTTCCTCAAGTCCCTGTCACAGGCTCCAGCCCCGCCATGGCCTTGGCCCGCCGACCCCTGAGGCTGGTGGCCCGGCGTGGCCTCGGCCCGGCCATCTCAGCGCCCTGTCTGGCCCCAGCTTCCCTCACCCGGCCCGACCCTGACCCCCTCCCGCGGGCTGACTCCATCTCCACAGCCCGGACCCGCTCCAGAGGAGCCGAACATGACAAGCGGAAAACACTGCGACGCAGCACTGGGCCCTACGCTGTTCCCCGGGGCGGAAAGGCGGCACCGCCAGCGCTCCAGGCNGTACCTTCTCCAAACTGTCCTCTGAATGATGGCCTAGGGCTTGCTGCTGCCTGACCAGCCCTCCACAAACCCTCCTCATGGCCACCCCTGCAACCACCAAAGAGTCCCCTTCAACCCCTAACAGAGGTCTCCTCTGTACCTGGCAAGCCGATCAAATGTTAGAGAAAATAGAATCATAGAATCATTTAGGTTGGAAGAGACCCTTGGGATCATGGAGTCCAACCATCTGCCCTACTCTACAAGTTCTCCCCTACACCATATCCCTCAACACCACAAAGCGGTGAGCGTGAAACGGGAAATTACCGCTGTTTAGCAACTGTACACAGAACTTCTGGGCCAAGTGCTAATCTGTGGATTTGGTGAGATGCGAGGTGGACACCTAACAGTGCTTGCGGCACAGGGAGGGAAAGCCAGGCCAGGACAGAGACACAGTGCATCCAGGCACACTGCCGAGAGGGAATGGTTGCACAACACAGGTAGCCACACTGGAGATCGCACGAGGATCTGAAAGCCATGCTCTTGAGAAGAACCAACACATTACGCTTAAGGACATCAAATGGTCATGACCCAAGTTTGAAACCTCATCTGAAGGAACAGCATCTCCAGTAATCCAACTCCTGCCGTGAGCACACCAGGGCAGTGGTTCAAGGATGACTCGGAGGGAAGGCTGCCATTTCCTGACTCACCATCCCCGCTTCCTGGAGCCTGGCCTTTCAAGTCTCTGTCCCCGTTACCAGCTCCTGAAGTGAACCCTCTTATCATGTGAAGTGTGATGAAGTCACAGTTCCCCACAGACTGTGTCTATATACATACTCTCCCCCTCCTCCATGTTTTTGTCTGGAAAGTTGTTGCTCATACCGTTCACAAGAACATTTTTCTCACTAAGATCCAAGTAAAATTATTCATAAAATGATTCAGGTTTGCCAGTAACTGCATGAATTGTGTGAGCTGATTAGCTGACTTATACCTATGGATGCTCTGATGCTATGAAAAGGCTTCCTATTAGGTTTTATTCCTAAAAAGTTGAAAACTCACCTGATAGTGCTCTTCCTGTCAAAAATGCAAGTAGAATGAATGCAGAAGTATTTAGTAAAAAAAACCCTCCCATTAGCAACAGCGGATTTGAGATAGGGACACTACTCCCAAATGATAAAAAAGTATTCCTCACTATCTCAGCATTCTTTATCTGCCTCTTCCAAAAAAAACCAGAAGAACAGACCTAAACAAGAACATACACCAAGACGTTTCATAGTGAGAGGTCATGACCTTTTAGCTATAATCTTAACCAATTAGTTCTGTTCTAGTCTGTTCAGGCAAACCTAATTAATAACGTCAAACAGCATTTTGCAAAATGCTAGCTCTAATCTTAAAATACATAAATCACTAGGGAAAACTGCCCATAGCCCCTCATCTGTTACGTTTATTTTTTCAGAGACCTTTCACACAGCCTTACTCAAGCTCACCAACATGTTCAAAACACTAATGAAATCGGTGAAATTCACTTAGGTGACACCTCACTCCAGTGGGACACCTTGAGTAGCCTTAAGGACTTGTGGCATTTGCAAGTGAAAGGACTCAGGAGGAAGCCATTCTGACCACACCTGCAGTGCTAAGTAATGGACATTCAGAGCCCTCTGTTTTGAAAAGTAAGAAGAGCAGCACTCAAAGCCTTGCACAAGTCTAGAACACTATTTTGTAACAAGGAAAAGCAAGGAGAGACCAAAGTGATTAACGTTCTATGCCAATATCCAGGCTCTGAAGTTCAGCAAGGAAAATTTCCTGAATTTCTGCAAACAAAACAATTCCCATGTAAAGCAGTGAGCAAGAGGCAATCCGTAGCACAGGTGAAGAATTAATGTCCCACAAACTATAAAAAGAAAGAAAGCAAAGCAGAAATATGGAGAGAAAATAACACGGTGAAATTAATTGTCGAATACTAGTACTACAACTGCCTTGCAACTAATATACAATTAATAGGAAATAAAAAGATGCTGCATGAGAAAGAAACAGCAAATGCTCATGATACCAAAGAGAAAGTGGACAGAAATGAGCTCATGGGGCAGTAAGGCATCCGGCCTGCAGCATCCAAACATAGTTTTAGGTTCCAGCTCCACGCACCCAGCTGTATGCCATGGGAAACGTTAGTGAGCACCAACCCTGCGTAACAATGTGGTCTCGCAAGAAGGAAATGCAGGCACAGAGGCCAAAAGGGCCCTACTGAGCCCTTCAACCTGGGCTCCATCTATGCCAGGAGTTGGCTTTGCAGGGAAAGAGCCTTACTGTACGCAGGGGCTGTCACTGGTCTGCTTCCTCTTTTGCTGCCTGAAGTCTTATTTTCCATCCCACACGCTGGAAGGACCCCATTTTCAACATTTACTGTGGATGTCTTTATTTTCTTTGGTCTTCCATCTCCATTGCCACCAATATGCAAACAATTTAAGGAGAATTCTTTCTGGCTGAAGCAAGCAACATAACGAAGCAGGGAATAATAGAGAGAAAATGAGAGTCTGTAGCTGAGAAGGGTTCCATATTGGGCAGATGTAAAAACAGCAGCAAACAAATACAGACTCAATTAACCCATGCCAGAGAAATTACCAAGGACTACATGAGAAACAAGACAGAGGTACAAAGCTCAGCTTGTCCTCTTGAGAAAGCCAGCGAGGCTGTTGACAAGTGAGTTTATCATTCTCTGTCTTGCCAACCTCCTATTACAGCATCCAGAAACTGTCAGCCCACCCAAGTCCTACCATCAAAAGAGCTGTATGTTCTCACTGAGAAATGTACAGAGTTGTGGAAAAAGATGTCCAAAGCTCAAAGCCTCACACACACAGCACCTTACGTTTTTTGACTGTTATGAAACCACCCTGAGTAATTTCCAAGATCGTGGCCAGACCCTAATGAATAATTTTTCAAGACAATGTTGTGGGTGTTTCTGTTAATATGGGGAGTGTATAATTTTAATTTCTTCGTTTGCAGTTACTCTGTGCTAACAGGCATGATGTTTCTTTCAAGGGACAGCAGAGAACAATGTGGCTGCACTCGATCAGGGAGCATCTTCTGGAAGGAGGAGGAAATTGCGCTTTTCCAAGAGCAATTGAGGAACTTTTGTGCGGCAGGGGGACGTTTCTGGAGTGCAGAGCAGGTCAGACAGAGTGGAGGAACGCACAAGGAGAAGGAGCCTGCAGCACAAGCAGAGACTGGCGAGCTCTGAGAGAGGCAGAGGACACATACATAGCCAAGGGCCCAAGTTGAGGTAAATACTCATGCTGAGAGGGGATTGTGAAGACTTCCTTACACTGCAGGAAGCCACTGAAAATTGTACGAACACAGTGGGTAATGGGGGAGAAGGCAGAAATAGGTTAAAACTCTTTCATTTCCATTGTCTGCAAGTTTCTTCTTTTTAAAAAATTCATTGTTCTAGCTTATCTTCTAAGGAAATCGTGTTCTCTGTGGTAGCACATATACTAAAATTTGAATGGAGCAGAAAAGATTAGCATTGAACCTGCAACAGTTTGGGGGTGGTGGGAAGCTCCCACAGTATAGGAAAAATATTGACATACTGGAGCAAGTCCAGCAGCAGGCCACCAAACTGGGGCACAGGCACATGAAGAGAGACTTAGAGAAATAAGCCCATTCATCTTGGAGAAGACAAGGCTTAGAGGAGACCTGACTGCTGAAACTACCTGACCTCAGGCTACAGAGAAGACAGATCCAGATTCTTCTTGTAGGTGTGCTGTGATAGGCAATGGCACAAGTTGGAGAAGGGAAAATTCTAATTAAATATAAGAAAAATATTTTACCATGAAGGTGGTCAAATACTGGAATAGAGGATCTGGGCTCTCCATCTTTGGAGGTGTCAAGGGCATGACTGGGTATGGCCCTGAGCAACCTGAGCAAATTACACCTCTGAGAAGGGAGATGAAGTAAATGACCTCCAGAGGACTCTTTCAACAAAAATTCTTCTGTGAAACAGCTTTCTAGATTCAAAGAGCTGATGGTTCTGGATGTTCTTCACCCTTAAGACAAGGTAGAAGAAATATTTCTGTCAGAGACTCAACCCATTCTCGTTGAAAAAAAAGATGTCGTGGCATTGTTGTGAATAACATAGTGGTTTTATACAGTTGTTGACATTACTCCTTCTTATTTGTATGCCCTGCAGAACGCTGCTATCTTAGACCCTTGATTCATCAATCTATTTAAAAACCCTTCTGTTTTACCTCTGTGTCCTGTTCTCAACCCATAACTTGAATCAAGACTAATCGCTATCCTATTTGCTTACCCCCTGAGGACTGAAAAGCTTTCTACAGGTAGTAGCAAGTTGTAGGGTAATGAAGATCAAAATATACACAGTTTGTTTCCTTTTTTGTTTTTCCTAAGAGGAAATGTATATCCCTACCTTCTATATTAGAAATGATAGAAGCAAAATTATAAGGTTGCTTACCTACATATGCAGACACATAAGCATGTTCACTCCTGTACATATACACACATATCAGGCATATCAACTCCTGTGCATTTACTGGTTTTCATCTCATGCTTTCACGGAACATCCACACCTTCTGCATCGGCAGTGCAGAGACTCAGCAGCGGTCCCCAACCTTGGCCATGCTGACCAGCGGTACCCAGTGCATCCCCGGGAGGCTTCCAGGCTGCATTTTAGTTGAGAGCACTTACATGGGACCACGAGGCCTCCTGCATAGGTACAATCTTCACAGCCTTCCCTGTTGCATGGATGGCTTTGCTCTGTAAACCAGGGACAGCCCTATCAACAACTAGAAATGCTTCTCTGCTGCCGATCAAAGCTGAGAAATGTGAGGGGACATGCGAGTCACGCAACTTGCCATGCCTTCTCTTAGTGCTAGCTCTTGAGTTCACTTTACAAGTAAGAGATTGATATTAAGAAGAAAGGGAGTCTGAAGTTCTCCATCTGGATTTGGCACAGGCTCACTTTCCAATCCTCAGTAGGCTACTTTATATCCACATCTCACCTCCGCCACACACACACAAGGGGTGACTATAGCAACATCACAGCAGAAGCTCTGCGACTTCACACCTGCAGACCTCTTTGCAAATATAAACTGCACACACAAATATCAATTTTTTTTCTGTAATCCCTTCAAAATAAAATTTGCAGAAACTGGTAATTCCTCACAGTTTCTCTCTGGCGTGGAGTAAGGAATGGGCTCAATGAAATCTTTGCACACGATCTATGATCTCAGGCAAGCAAGATTCACCAGTTTAATGAGACACGGCAAGCTAGTCAACCATTTCATGGCTCTGGCCCCTCAGAAGTGTGCTAGGCATTGATTACAATCACACAGTGTAAGTTATTCTGGTTTGTTCAGTACCTCAAGTAAGCAGTAGTGTGTTTGAACTCTGATGCTGGCATTCCCACGCCGTACCATGTTAGACATTCAGACAACTCTGCTGATCACATATTTCCTTTTGCTTTAATAGGCCTTTCAGGAATGAACAAGCATTCCCTTGTATACTACTATGGTTCCCATCACTTGATGGTCACACTTAATTAACCACTAGTTAAGTAAAGAGCTGGTTACACTTCATTTCATTAAGTGATTTCATGATCTCCAGAGGTACACTGACAGCTCTGTTAGCTGGAGCTATGTGAAAAGGGGCAGCAGAGACAACAGCAACATTTTGCAGCACTTCCTCATCAGTGATTTTCCAGGGGCTGCTCTTACAGAATACAGCTAGTTACATTCCTATTCCCATTTAGCTTTTTGACCCAAGGCCTTAAGGTAAAATAGACCATATCTCATTACTACTACACCTTTAGCAAGGTCCCTGCATCCTTAAAGGCATCATTTTTATATGAAGTATATAATGACAATTTCTTCATTTCTCTTCACTCTTTTAGGCTTTTCTGTTCATGGTCAGCAAGTAAATGTGATTAAAGGACAACACCTCATTTAAAAATGTAAGCAAGAAAAATTGGAAAACAGGAAAATGTTAAAAGGTTCTAGAGCAGGATAAACCAGGCAGTTTAAATCACTAGGCAATTAACTCTAAAGTATTTAAGTGCCACATGACCGGAAAAACACCACCAATGTTACATACATTAGCACAAGAACATGCACATTACAGCATACCCATAAAACCATACATTAGAGCTGGATACCACAAAAACCTTCTTGCAATAGTTTATGCTCGTTCATAGGGATGTGTAATGGACAGACGGCGTAATGTTTATTATGTGAAAGCATTTTCTTCTAATTAAGTGAGGGGAATCTTGCTCACTGAACTTGAAATCTAGATTTAAAGTTCAGTCTGCCCGTGATTTAAGCCATATCTCAGTTTAAGAGAGAAAGAATTGTTAGGAAAACACCATCATGAAGGAGGGTGAGATGAAAGAGGCATAGAAGCAGAGCTCAAACCAAAAATAATGCCAGTGTCTTGAATTTTGTCTTGAAGCCCTTTACCACAGAGATTTGCATTCAGAAGTTGCAAAAATTCATAAACAAACCATATTTAATATGAAAACAGCATCTTTGCTCTAATTATGTAGACTTTAGTTCAAATCATACGAAGAAATAGCAGAGCATTTACCACTCACCTGGAGCAGACCAGAAGAAAAACAGAAGTATCTTGTGCGAGAGTCCAATGTCTGCTGGTTACTGCCATTCCTTAGAGACCTGGTCTACTTAAGGACCGTGAGAGTCGTGTCTTGATGAAAAGCTTCCTATAAATTTCATCTGTTTGCACTTTCCCATATGTGTGATGCTATTACAGTTTGTGATGAAACAGATTTGTCACTGGAGTCCAGAATATAAGGGAGCCACTTGTTTCCTGTGTCTTCATGAATTGACATCTATTACCAAAACAAACCCCCCTCATCTAGCTATGGAACAAAACAATAATGTGTGGAAAAAATCATGCAGCTTGCCATCCCCCACCCAGCTCACAACACAGTTACAAGAAGTTCCATGTCAATTGTGTGAATTTTTCCTTAGAAATTACACTTATTACTGACAAGGAGAAAAAAAACAATCCCACATTTCTTTATTGCTTTTTATAACTGGCCTGCACTAAATATTGTTATAAATAATTTATATTCTTATAATATTTTTCAGACATTTACTTTTCACAGTAACTATAGTGGAGCCATATCATTGTTCCAGCTTTAAAGGCAGAGTAAATGATATGCCAAACATTTAAGAGACTTGTTCAAAGTTGTGTAATGAGTTACAGATATCCTGGCTATCTCCAGCCCTCCTGCTCTGCCGAGTAACCCCCAACTACAGTTTGTACTGACTCATTTAGCCACAGACACTGGAAGCAAAAAAGGAATTACATTACTAGGGTCTTAGAAGGGTGATACTTTGTGTACTCAATAAATCAAGGAAAAGGAAATCAGCACTGGGCTTTGAACCAAAAATGCAAATTCATGGCAAGGTTATTCAGATTTGGTTATCAGGAGAAGAAGAAATTCTTGCTACCCTAAGGGGAAATCACTAGGTGTTTCTAGATTAGATCTCTTGTTCACCTCACACACAAACCCTACGTCCCTCCAGAAAAACTTTGCATTTCTCAGGTGAGGCGTAGATCAATAGTGACAATGACAATACTCATATACTAATGAACAAAAGATTACTAACTGCAACAGGATCTAAATAAACATCCACCTCCGTGTCTCTTGGATGGATGACTTGCCAAGCATTTCTCATCCTGCATATGACATATTTTAAGTGACCATTTAAAGAGCCTTTCTCATACCTTCACAAGTTTCTGGGCTGCCAGCTATTTGCATTGACAGTTTTAAAGTGTTGTGCATTCTCTGTGGTGCTACAAAAGCAACATAACTGATAATAAAGATCCAGCAGGGAAAACACGAGGAAAAAAAAAAACAAAAAAAAACCCAAAAAAAACCCCAAAAAATATCTTTGATTCATAGGAGACTCAAAGCTGCATGATTCAAATACCAGAAATTCACTTTCAGGAATTTTTGGCAAGTTTTTATAACAAGTAAATTATTACTAGATTTCCTTGGTATTTGTTATAGCAACAGTAATAGTGGTGGATTCCTTCATACATGTTTGATTTTAATATCCAAATCTGTGGGAATCCCTCTGGTATTTAACAATGCAAAATTAAACATCAATTACAAAGTCAAAGAAGGAAATCTATAAGCGTCTTTATCCAAAAAAGTGGTTCACATCAACTTATTAACAAATGACACTTTCCAAGGTTTCAAACATTGCATGACTCCAAAATCATGAAGAATTGTTTCATTTGTCTTCAGTTTGTAAATATGCTGCTTTATACACAAAAGCTACTCCCACAATTTATCATGTTGCTTCCCCATGACTAGAGTTTGCCCCATACCTCACTGCACATGGACGTAACTAAAAATGTTAGCCTGTCAAGTGGCCGGAGAGAACGAGGGCCTATTCTAGGAGGTGCAGAAAATGAAAGAAATGTAGGCAACAGAAAAGCATGTCAAGTTCCTCCAACTGAGAACTGGGATGGGAATTTGGCAGAAGCGCCACAGTTGACCTCTCTCTTGCATACGATTCTCCCTTTCAATTTCTAATACATGCAGGCCAGTAAGAAAGGTCAATCCCTTGATCCTTCCAGTTGCCCACCTCTCTCAAAGCGGTATTTCCTCTCAGTTAAACATATATAATTCAACATAAAATCACCAATATGGAAACATTCTCCTTCTTAACAGGCAGATACTCAGAGGCTCAACATTTACTCCTCACTGAAAGACTTTGACAACATAACTTTGCTACTGAGGGTCATGACATTTTTTCATTGGGAGGCATAGAGACAGCGTGACAAAAGCACTGTCGACATCCATCCTTCATTATCTGATTTTATGTACATCTTCCATAAACACATGAATTCTTATTTTGTCTCACAAGCATTTAAATTAATGAATCTTGCAATCACCAAACCGCTGAAGAGACATAGCTCTGGGCTATGATCCCATATGCCTCGATACAACAGCTTTTAAGCATCTCTTCTCCAGAAGGGATCAAGTGGAAAAGCTCTGATGATTTTTTTCCTGAAGAGGAACATGGGCTTGAAAAGAAGTGACAAAACTTAAGAACACATCCATGGCCTTGAATCCAGGGGCTGCTCACCTGCATCAGGGCCCTGTGGCACCAGCTGGAGCCTGAGCTTCTCCTCCAGTGGGAGAGGCATCAGGTCCTTCCTGGTGATCACCCCAACCACTCGGTTCTGCTGGTCAACAACAGTGAGGTGGCGCAGCCCCAGGGTGCGAAAGATTATATAGGTGCGTTGCAGCGAGAAATGAGCTTGGACTGACATTGCCGATTTATTGACGTATGGCTCCTGTAGGGCAGAGAGAAAAGACACAGGCAAAACACAAAAGCATGAGTGTATCCCTTGCCACAGGGATGGGAAGGAGAGGCAGAGGAAAGAGGCCGTGGAGAGAGAGGTAGGAGGCTTGAGGAACAGGAGCCAGTAAGAACATTAGTTCTTCTCTCCCTGTTCCCCATCCCCAATTATACCTAAAACACCAGGAAATACCATAGTAAAAAACCACTTTCTTTTTTGGTAACCCATCAGGTTCACTCTAAATAAGCTATTATGACTGGAATGTACCCAAATCTCACAGGTTAGAAAAGCAAAGTTAAGCCCCACTGATATGGTCTGAGTTTTTTCTTGGAAATAGTCAGTGACCCCAATATTTATTAAGTCTTAAGATTTTTTTATAGCTACTATCTCGTTACACAACCATTCATGACATCCTGTAATATTTTGCAGTAAATGCTTATAAAAGTCAATTTACATAGAAACATAGTCTATGAGGAAGGGGACAAAGAAAACAATCATATGGCTCTGAGAAGAAGAGGGCCTGCAAGCATTAAACTCTGCTCACTCCAAACTACGAGGGCTATAACTGTTTCTTTATATGAACAGAGCTAAAGACCATTTTATTGTTAACCAAGCTGGTCTTTATAGCTTATACAGGTGTTCACTAAGTTTTTCCTTTTCACATACTTCTGCAGTGTCCTTCTTATGACTTGGCCAGTTCTGTCAAAGGAGGTGTATTACGCTTCCCAAGCATATGCTTCCCCAGACAGAGGAACAATGAAACAAAGAGATGATAAAATAAAACAAATAAATGCACAGTATAGAGGGACACCTCTCTCCTCCCTCTTTCATTTACAGGGCTGACAAGATATTCAAAGACATCAGGAGGGGGGAGGGGGGGGAAAGTAAAAAGGTTTCCTCTTTCTGTAACACCTATAATTTTGCTGTGGAACAGGAAACCATTAAGCCCAAGAACTTCACAATGGATATTTCTGTGGATATCAGAAACAAGCTCTTATGAGTGATAATAAGATGTTGTAGGAAGAAATACTAAACTTTGTGCTTCAGGGATCCCGTCGGGTCTCCCATTAGCCTCCTCTTCCTCAAACTAAACAACCCCAACTCCCTCAATCGATCCTCATAAGCCTTATTCTCCAGACCTCTCACCAGCTTCGTTGCCCTCCGCTGTACTCGCTCCAGCACCTCGATATCTCTCTTGTGCTGAGGTGCCCAGCACTGGACACAATACTCAAGGTGTGGCCTCCCCAGTGCTGAGTACAGGGGGACAGTCATCTCCCTAATTCTGCTGGTCACGCTATTTATGCAAGCCAGGATGCCATTGGCCTTCTTGGCCACCTGGGCACACTGCTGGTTCATGTTCAGCCGCCTGTCGACCAGCACCCCCAGGTCCTTTTCTGCCAGGCAGAATATGAAACCTTATTGAGCACAATAGTTTCCCCTAACAAAAAAGTTGCGTGGCCCAATGGTGTAGGCACTGGACTAGGTCTCAGCTGAGCTGACTTCTACTCCCATCTATGACCTTCTCTTGAACTTTGGAATGCTGTGTGTCTTCTCTCCACCTCAGTTTCCCCATCTGTCAAAAAGAAACTCTTAAACCAAACTAGATAATGGAAATGAGGAGCATTGTCCGTTTTTAAAACTTTTCACTCCTTCTTACTGTTCTCAAAGCAAGGATTTCAGACTAGGTGGCTCTCAAACTTTGTTCTGTCTTCTTTACATGTGAGTAAACAGGAGCAGGTTTTATATCTTTTTATATAAAACCCATGTGAATTAGGCTCTCTGGCCTGGATTTCCCTGTGTCCCCCCAACTCAGGTTCGATGCTGTAGACTGGAAATTCACCAAGGCAGAAAGTACTGTTATTTTGTTTATAACATATTTATTTTAGGCCTTATTCGGTATACCAAATGCATTATTGCTTTTGGACCCTGTATTTTAGTACAGTCTTTAGGAAATAAATGTGGCAATGTCATAGCAGGGATTAAAAAGAAAAAAGAAAAAAAAAAAAGAAAAGGGGAAAGAAATATAGCTTTATTTATAAGTTGATGTATAGGCACTGTACCATAATGGAACCTAAAATCGCAGAAGTGTTGCTTTATATTTGCTTTATAGGACTATAAGAGCCAAATAACGACATTTAAATGATCTATTCCATTAACATTGTATCATTTTGTCAATCTGGAATGTATTTTAATCAAAAGTCCCCTTGAAATGGTCTCCTTTGTTGTATTTTCTTTTTGGCTCATTTTATCAACATCTGTTATGTTTATACAATATGAATTAAAACTTTGGAATTCTGTTTGTACTCAGCTACTTTTGTTGAGAATGTAACGTCCCAGGATTGGCAGTGTTTATGTAAATCAGTGCGGCTGACACAGCCATCATAAACAAATGAGAAAATATAACAAACACATTGTTCATGGAGGAAATGTTTGTTTTTAGAGTTGGCTTCAGTCTTACCAGATTGATGAAGAGTTGCTGATACCGGGGATCTGTAGCGTAGCGATTCAGCAGCACGGTTAGGCGCGACAGATTGGGCAGCTTCTCCACTGTTATCTGGAATAGGCAAGAATCCATTTCTTTTTCCTTCTATGCTGCACGTCAGAGCCCACGGTTCTAAAGCATGCCAGTTTGACTCTTAAGAGAAAGCCTTCTAGCAGAGCTACACTGGCAGAGCTTGTCCAAACTTCATCAATTATTTTGCCAGGAAGGCTATAATTAGCTATTTAAAATAAAATGTTCTTTACTCACAAAAGGATTTTTTTTCCTTTAGTGTAACAGTATCTCTACAAAGACAATGTAACTGATATTGGCTTAGGAGTGAGGTTTTTCACACACTAAAATTCACACACTAAGTGGGAATTACATGATAGCACAGTGCAGAAAAACACGACGACACTGGCAGCTGAGCTTCAGCCCTCTTACACAGGAATACCTGGTTTGGATCCTGGCACCTCATCCCATACATAATTGTCCTGCTCCTTCTCAACAGTGTCTTGCCAGCCAGATGTCCGTGTGCAGACCAATCTTCATTTATATATATATATATGGACTTTCCAGTTGTGACTCTGAGTTGCTCAAACCTCCATTGCTAGTCTTGCCTTGGTAACACATGATTTTCTTTTACTACACTTAATGTTTACTATTCCTAAAAATCCTTTAGTCATCTATCAGAGGGAAGAATGCTACATGCTTTTCAAGTTTGAAAGCTTTTGTAAACACTCGTCATTCAGAGAGGTGCTAGCCCATGCAGAATTAAATATCATAATAATTCTGCTATCCACAGAGAATTTGAGAGAGAGAAAATTGGAACAGCCTATCAAAGCAAGGAAATTCTTTGCCAGCAGTCTTGCACAACTTCCTGACTCTGCTGTTCCTGGAAGGTCTCTGATCATCATACCTGACCACTTGTTATATTATAGCATCTCTTTGTTCATGGGGACCTCACCCTACACCACCGAATACACATGCTGATTAAACAAGGAAAGAACTGAAAAAGAGGGTACCTTCTCATAGGAGAGAGGATGAGAAGAGGGAAAAGTATCATCGTTTGTCTCTGGTTCGAAGATGTGCTCGTTCTCCAGCAGCATGCACAGCTCTAACCTAAGGTTAACAAAGAAATAAGATGCAATAGAGGGGGAATCGAGGACTACATTCATTATGAGGGCCAAATTTTAAAAAGCAATCACACAATGCTTTGCCATCAGCTATATGATGGACAGAGTATTAGTAGGCTGATCACATATTTCTCCTCCCTATATTTCCACCAGCAATAGCAGCATCACACAGGTGTTTTCTGGTTTAGGCTTGGCTAATTAGGACATCTGCATGTTCTTCTTGACCTGGATCAACCTGCTTGGCAGGAACAGCTCATTCACTGTCTAATTTGCACCCAACAAGGCAATACAACTAATAAGCAACTACAATTATCTGAATGTAAGTAGATAAGACTGTTGTTTCTTCCACATCCTTCTTAAGTGACAGTAACATTTACAGTAAAACACAAGATCTGTCAAAAATCCATGTCATATTTTAAATCATCAGTGAAACCTGTCACAGTACTGCACTTCAGAGTTAAGACATTTAATAATCTTAGTCATGTGAAAATGGATGCCTTTATCAATTATTGCATCGTTTCAAAACTTTCCTTTGTTCTCCCCTTCTGCACCACACATAAAACGCCTTGACAAGAGATATATTTCAAATCATCATTTATATCTTAGTGTTTCATTGCTTATACACATACACACTCCATCCACGCTATCTCCTTCCAGCATTTGAACACATGTTTAGGTAACAAACACCTTGGGGACCACCACAGAGCTTTTTTGTTTTGCAACATACTTAGTATCATCTTAGCTCTGGTGTGTGATTACAATTAGGAGCTACTACGGCAGTACAAAGATGTGCAACACACTGCTAAACGATGCGCTTGAGAGACCCAGAGAAGAGCAGACACACCACCTTCACTAGGGCATCAGAGAAATACTAATGAGGCACAAAGTGGCTTTTGTGACTGGAACACCAAGTTTAAGCTGGGAATATTCCAAATAAATATTTCCATATTTAAAAATATTGATTTGTTCAAACCAAAACTTGTTACAGGAATTTACTAGTTTTAACATAATATCTCCTGGGAACGATTAGTCTGCTTCACAGTGGGATTAGCACTCCACAGCAGAGGACTTACACTAAAATGACGTGCCTGCCAACTCCAAAAACTGGTGGTTAGTGCCCCTCGCAGGGGACAGGATACAGAAGAACTGGGTTCAAGCACTTTCTCCACACTCTCCTTCATAACAAGCACATTAGTGGCTATGCGTGGCATGTCTTAATTTCTCCTGTTGGAGGGGTTCCATGCTGAATAAACAAGGATCTGTACAAGCAGGTCCCCCTGTTCGTGCTGGCTGTGCTGACCAGCAGGCTATTTGCCATTCTATTGTTTTCTTTCCAAACAGTTTCCCTTTCACTATTCTGTACTTCTTTGTCCTGGATTTCATGAAGCTGGATCAAAACTCTAAAGACTGAAAAAAAAAAAAATGCCATTGAGCTTTCACACATGAAGATAACCCATTAATCTAGCAATAATAAGTAATAAATAAGTAATCTTAACATTAATCTAGTTTCCAATATCATGCATTAGGTCTGGAGTTTCACACGTTTCAGGTCACAGAATTGTCTAGGTTTGAAGGGACCCTTGGAATCATCTAGTCCAACCATCAACCCAACTGTCATAAAAAACAACAACCCATCACTAACCATGTCACTAAGCACTATGTTAATACATCTGTTGAATACCTCCAGGGATGGTGCCTCATGGCAGCCCATTCCAATGCTTGATAACCCTTGCAGTATAAAAAAATTTCCTGATATCCAATGTGAATCTTCCCTGGTGCAACCTGAGGCCATTCCCTCTTGTCCTATCGCCTGTGCCTAGGAAGAAGAGACCAACCTCTGCCTCTCTGCAATCTCCTTTCAGGTAATTGTAGACAGCGCTACTCCAACTTAAAAACGAGATACTTTGAAAGCATCAACCTCTGCATTTTAGTTTAGATCTGGAACACACTTTTGAAGGAAACTGTCCCATCACCTCTACCTGCCATGAGTTGGTTAGCATTGCATGCAGTCCCCCTTCTCCTGAAGCAGTCAGCTGTTTCACTCTGTAGATCCAGACTTGAAATCTGTATTTTGTTAATGCAGATAAAGCCTTGACCTCTCATCTAAGATTGTCAATTGGATTTATAAGTAAGTATGCCTGTGGCTGGGGTATAGGTATCATCATTTTACAGGTGAAGACCTGAGAGTGAAAAGAGCTTGTGGGGAAAATAACGCAGTTCTGAAGAAAATCACTGGCACAGCTGGGAATAGTAGGAGTCTCTCATCTTCTCCCACCTTTAAAGCACAGCCTATTTCACAGGATAAACAAGGCATTCAGTATCCTTCATAAGTATTGAAACTTTATTTCTCTCCATTTAATGTCTGACTAGCTTTGGTTTTCATAAAATCTCTTTTGGATTACTAAGGAGTGCGCAACACTGCAGAACTAACCGCTGAGAGAACTCCACTGAGGAAGCACTTTGCCTTGAGTTCACATCATCCTTCCTGGGAAAGTCACTGGCTTGCCCTCAGCCTCTTGTCATGTCCATGCCAGCATATGGACATGTCACATTAATGGACTTGGGTTTGAGGACAATCTTGAGAACAGACTACAAAGAACAGTATAGGCATGCTACAACAGGCAGGATCTATTCCCCTCAGGCTGCTTTTGGAGGAGGAAAGGGAGGAAAACACAAAACTCTCAGAATATATTCACTACAGCAGAGGACACAGAGAAGAAATTAATCTAGTAATGCCCTGTGAGTTCTGTTTGATGCATTACACACTTTGTTCTGCAGGGCGCTCTAAAGTTTCACGTTTTCTGGTGTTTTACAAACAGGTCTGTAACCGTTCTACGAGAGATATAAATACACAGGTCTAAAGTCCGCTCCGAGATCATCACATACAGCTCCAAGAAATCAATTTCAAGCATGATCACTGGGCCAGGAAAACTCTCAAGACTTTAATCCTGACATGAATATATAGACATCAAGTGCAAAAGTTATGATCCACCCTGATCCTTTGCCAGACTCTGTATGCTCAGATCCAAAACACTGTTCAGACTTGTCCATAGTCCAGACTTCACTATTTTCCACTTGAACGTCATGGCCTAGAATTAAAAAAACAGCAACATTGACCACGAATGAAAGACCAGAAATATTTGCTCATCACCAGTGGTTTGATGGCCAGTTTTGGCAGCTTGCAATTTGCTGGCACCACTTTTAACTAAACCCAGCAGGGAGTCACTTAACAGGGCTTTTGGAAGTGTGAGAGAAATTTGGCTGGTCAAAAAAAAAGCACATGCAAACACAATGAAGGAAATCTTTGGAACATTTCTGATAAGAATCCAAGCCTATTAAAAACTGCCATATTCAGGAGAAAAATGAACATGCATTATTTCACTTGGACTTCCAGAAGTCATGCTTCAGAGGTATAACAACACCACTCTTTGATGTTACATACAACATCCTTNAGTATCTGACAGCTGATTGTGTCACTCGTCTTGTCAGGATGGCCAATTATCTGAGGAAACTACAAATTCTAAATACTGGGGGAGTGACATAAAAGGAATTGCAGCTCCAAAGTAGCTGCAAATGAACAGAAGGAAAATTAAAAGGTGATGCCACTGGCAAAATCATTGAGGGCAGGACTCTTTCCAAATTGAACGGATAAAATAGCTACACAGTGGGCTGGGGGGCGGGGGGGAGCGAGGATTAGAGAACCCGAAGCATCATGTTTAGCTTGCTTCAGAGAGCTTTAGCCTTATTTCTCCCACATTAATCCACCAAGGGTACCTGCATTCTTTTTAATCTTCAGCTGACTATATCTGATGTTCTGGCCAATATCCAGCGTAGTGGG